>CM077654.1:29360585-29570585 GCA_039707465.1 Rhabdophis nuchalis | reverse complement strand
TTCCTTGTCAGGATATCTACCAAACTGTGATGAAGCCGTGCCCTCCACTTTTCTCATGAGCTGGCTTATGTAATGGCTTCTGAACTTTCTCTGCCCACCTCTGTTTGCTGCCTCCGCTTCTCCAACTCATGTGTGCCCAAAGAAGTCTCAGTAGCTGGGATATTCCTCTCTGTTTCTTCCAGCCACTGCCTGAGCGATCCAACCAGTTTTCGGAATACATCCAACTGTTCTTGACAAGACGAAGCTCCTTTTTCCCTGGGAATGGATTAAAAAAAGGGGAGGAGGCTGTGAAGTATTTACATACTATCTGGCAAGGACAATTACAGCCAGAGGAGGAAGGGGAAGCCACCTCTCATAAGCTGTTGGCCTAAGGGACAACCTGCACCTACGAGTTCTCTTGGGGAAGGATCTATTGGACCACCCCATTGGTCTACCTGGTTGCTATGAGCCATTGCTATGAATTGGCAAACTGGCATTCTAACTATTTGGGCTGGTTATTAATTCTATAGGTGGAGAAGCATTTTGAGGAGCAGCTATGAACCAGGAACATGCAAGTCTCAGTCCATTTATAGCCTGGCCCAAAAATGCCTGGAAACTGCTTGAAGAATCTCACAATTATCACTTCCTCATACGAGTAAGAGCCATTTCACATCTTGTTTTTCTCTCCAATGCAGTTTAAGCCTTTAGACAAACTGGGTGCAGAATGAAGGATTATGGACCTCCAATTCATTCTTGCTTTACTCCTTTGACAATTGGTTTTACTTTCCTGGGTCAAGTACAAATACCACAATTAATTACATTATTATTATTATTATTATTATTATTATTATTATTATTATTATTATTATTATTATTATTATTATTATTATTATATTGATTCATCTGTCTCATTCAGTCTTCTTAGTAAATTGCAGTGGTAAATAGAGGAAAGAAGCATTCTGCAAGAAATTATACCTACAGCAATTCTAATCTGGCTGTGCAATGTCTCAGATCTGATTCCAGAAAGGTATTTCGGTGTACAAAGAAATGGCAATGTAGTATACGTATGTAACTCTTTAAAGTAGTTGTGACTTTTCCCAGGATTTCCCAGTGCCAAATAGTCTGAGGAAAAGATGTGGCTTCTTTAAAGATACTATAGTTCGATCTCAAATCACCTTTTTAGGAATTGAATCCAAGGCACCTAGAAAAGTTCTATTGTTTCAAGATTCTTAGGCAACTCGAACTATGAACACAAGACATTCAGGATAATCTGACCTGAATCAACAGTATTATTGAAAGCAGAAGTTGTGACAAGTAAATAACTCAAGCTAAATACAAAAAGCAGTTAAAATACATTGTTATAACACCATGTAAAACTACAAATGATAAAATACATTTCCTTTCAGCAAAATAAAAACTATGTATAACTCAGAGGAGGGTTTAAGCGTTATAGGATCTTTTTTTAAATTTTTGACAGACTGAAGGGTGAAAATTGCCAATTGTGTCTGGAATTGTGTCTACCAGCAGCAGATCTATTACACCTGCATGTAATAAATGGGGCAGTAAAGAAGAGAATATTTATTTCTTAAATTTTCATGCCCCCCTCTCATTCTGCAAAGTGACTCTAGGCAGCTAATATTTGTTGTCTTCTCCTAGCAGAACAAATTGGCAAGGTTTTAAAAGATAACCATCCTCTGCACGCACCAAATGGCCACCTGAATGGCTGAGAGGAAAGGGGTTTTTTTAGAGAAGGAGAGCACATGCATCTTAAAGGGGGTAAGGGGAAGATTGCTTTGAACCCATTCCACAGTTCACTTGCTCCAGAAGCAGAAAGTTGCAGATTTCCCCCCGGTTGTCTCTACAGGCAAGAAACATGTGGATACAACATAAAAGGAAATGTTATGCCAGTGGCAGGGTCTGTTTCCTCTGCATGGTTTGGGAGAAGTTTTTCAAACTTCAGAAGACCATTCAGGAGGGGATGGGAAGAGACGGAAGATAAGGCTTCTTTTTTTTTATTCAGGACTTGTGACTGTGGGGAAGCCCAGAATTTCTGTTGTATGTCACAAAGGTCATATGTTAAGGCATTCATGTGTCTGACACAATTTTATGACAGTGGCAGTTCTTAAGCAGATGTAGCAGCTGTAAAGTGAACACTGCAGTCATTAAGCGAACCCATTGTCTGGGTATAAGATAGCGTTGAATTGTTCCCAGGCTCTGTTCAGACACTGATCCCAAGATAAAGATTCCTGGACATTCAGATAGCTAAAGAAAGGGCTTTAGTTCTCTTTGCTGACCTTAAATAGCCTCCCAGACACCATTTCTATTCTTATTCCATAGTTAACCCACAGTTTTTCCCTCGTGGTCGTTGCCCACAGGGCTTTCCCGACCCTAACTTCAAAAATAATATTCTGGAGAGGAGATTATTTGTCTGAAAGGGCAGAGGGCAGGGATGGCGAACTTTCTCAGCACCGAGTGCCCAAACCGGAACACGTGTGCATGTAGCGGAACACCGGAAACAAGAAGACATGCATGTGCGCTGGCCAGCTTATCTTTGCAGAGCACTGGAAACCCGAAGACCAGCTGGCCAGTGTGCACATGCCTGTTTTTTGGGCATTTGGGGGGCTGTTTTCAGGCTGTTTTGGGCCCGTTTTTCAGGCCACCTTTTGGCACTCCAGCACCCGTGAAGACCAGCATGCCAGAAACCAGAAGAGCAGTTGGCAACTGCGTATGTGCCCACAGAGTGGGCTGTGTGTGCCACCTCTGGCATGCGTGCCATAGGTTCGCCATCATGGGTATAGAGTTTCCTGCCTGAGCATGGGTTAGACTACCAGAAGACCTCCAAGGTCTATTCTATTCTATTCTATTCTATTCTATTCTAGTCTAGTCTAGTCTATTCTATTCTATTCTAGTCTATTCTATTCTATTCTATTCTATTCTAGTCCAGTCCAGTCCAGTCCAGTCCAGTCCAGTCTAGTCTGGAGAAGGGAAATCTTTCTGTAAAAGCTGGGAATACTTTGGGAAATGCTTTACTTTTGTAGAAGCATGTGTTTTATTCAACTGTCTCCTTTGGTCAAAAAGCTCTTTTAGCCTTCTAACCATTCAAAACCCTGCAAAACGTTTTGCCAGTGAGAGAAATTGGGAAAGATTACAAAGTACAGCAGCAGAGGCTCCTTGTGGCCTTCATTTCTCTGCCTCCAACCTTTTCCCAGCCCAAAGCGATCTGGACTCAGCCCAAGAATTTAACCCCCCACCAATTTCCTCGGCTCCCACCCTGGGAGAATCCCTCCTCACCTTTCCTTTGTGGCTTTCTGCAGCTGAGTGAACTCTTTCCGCAAACTGCGCACCTTCTCTTGGTGTGAGGAGAAGCCAGCCCACACCAACCCAGCAGAGCTCAACTCTGTGCTTAAATGCTCCAGTCTGTCCAGATCCTCGTGGCGCTGCTTCATCTCTGAGTTCAGTTCCTGGAAGCGTCAGGAAACAGGGGCGGAGGGAGACACAGGACAGATGTGGTTGAAGCGAAGGGCATCTGTGACTCGGTCCAAAACGTAAATGATTTCGCCACAAGGAGCAGCCTGGGAGATCCCCCTGATCCCTTGAAGTCCTGAGGGACAGCAATAGCAATCCCTGCATGCAGGCCCTGTCAGGGTCATTCGAAGGGCCTGGCTGGTCTCCAGAGGCAGGCAGGGTAGGGCTGCGAAACACCTTGGCTTCATTCCCCAAAGAGTTTGCAGAGACTCTCCCTGAAACACCCTTATTAGGCTGCTGCCCTGTTTCATGGGGTTACTGACAAGGTCATTCTTGATCCTCCTTTTATATGACTTTGAACTTTAAAATTACAGTTATGGATAGATGACCCCCAAATTTCTGTGGGCAAAGCCTGTCCTGGAAAAAAAATATGAAAATGCAAAATCCCAATTGTGCAACTGCGCAGGGCCCAGAGCTCTGGTTTTCGGACCTGCAAGAATTCTATTCTGCCCCCTGTCATCTCCTCGGCTTCATTGGAAATCCCCTGCACCTGCTTAACCTCCTCTCCACCAGCAGAACGACCAGAAGGTGGACAAGAGCTAGGAGACAAAACCCTGCAGCCAAACTGCTCCCAGGGACTTGTGGGTACCCCAGAAGGGAGACACCCTCCCTTCGCAGGGACTTCTAGGGTGAGGAGCAACAGTCCACGCCCATTCCCAAGGGGAGGGGAGTGTGGTGCATACGTTTATTCATGTATTCAATTTTCATAGCTCGTTAGAGGGACTTTTGCTCCTCCCCCCCCTTGCCCGCCCCCCCCCCCCCGATTTGACCTTGCCAGCTCTAATAAAACCCCAACACGAACCTATCAGCAGAGCTGATGTGGGGCTGCCCTGGGCAAAGGCCTCTTTTTGGAGGTGCCAGAACCAAGACCAGGGACCGGAAACCAGGTGTCCTCCAATCCTGAGCCTTGGCCAACCCTTGCTGAGCAGCTCCTCACCTGGATCTGCTGAGCGAAGTGAGTCATGTCCCGCTCAGGCTGGTTTCCCAAGGCCAGCATCCGACCTCGGCTCTCCATGAACTGCTTCAGCTTCTCCGAGAGCTGCTCGTACTGCTCCACCTGGGGGAGGACCTTCTTCCAGGTGTCCTCCTTCTCTTGCTGTTGCTGCCACAGGTGGCTGAAGCGCTGGGTCACCTCTGCCAGCTTGCTCTGGAGGGCGGCAGCAGTGGTGCTGTCAGCTGTTTCCATAAAGTGGGTCACCATCTCACGAGTGGCTTCCAAGCTGCTCTTTTGCCTGGCAATGTCTTGTTTGAGCTTCTGCAACAGGAAGGATAGATCGTGTGCGTACACCCAGAAACAGAAGAGCTATTTGCTGCTTGGGAGAACCTGCCACAAAGAAACTTTTCTCCGTGTTTGGAAGTCTCTGCCACAGTTGCTGCTTCAGGTTCGCAGATTCCATAAAGCCAAAGAGCTCCATGAGACAAACCCAACCTCGCAGCCCAGCCCAGTTCAATCAACAGGGGAACACTGTGCACCAATGGAAACAGTGCAGACTCTCCCATTAGCCAAAGCTCACTCCACTACGGAGTTTCATTCAGCTCCATCAACCCACTGAGGAGACTCAAGGGCCACAAAGTACAGAAGTACGACTAACTAGAGGTAGTCACAAGAGGTCTGGCCTTCTGGTGAGCTGGAAGGGATCTGCTCTCCCACTGGACAAAGCTTACATCAGAGCTGGATTCTAGACTAATCTTTCCTTTAAGATGCTAGAATTGAAGCGGTCTTACAAATCAAAGGAAATCCAGGGTGTGATATGTATGTTTTTATCCCTCTTTGTTGCAGCAGTGAAGCTGCAGCCGAGCAGCATCGGGCAACCTGCTTTTGCTTGGACTGAGGCCTTTTAAAAAGTTTCTGTACCTTTTCCCCATTAACTCCTTCAGGGATCAGCTCAATGCTGAAAGAAAGAAAGAAAGAAAGAAAGAAAGAAAGAAAGAAAGAAAGAAAGAAAGAAAGAAAGAAAGAAAGAAAGAAAGAAAGAAAGAAAGAAAGAAAGAAAGAAAGAAACAAACAAACACCCCAGAAGATAGGAATATCATTCCAGATTCCAGCTCTCCCTGCAGGAAAGAACTTTGCTTAATGTCTAATAAACTTTGGAAGCTATTATTTTATTCATCACTCCTTTCTGGAGAGTTAGTGTGAGAAGTGTCTCAATTTACTCCTAAGTAGAAACATGTTCAATATTCTACATTCAAAAGGATCTCCAATTTGATCCCAGATGCTAATTATGGCTGTCCACCAACTGAAATAACCCTCTGCACATACTCAAGGTGTAGCTTTTATCACTCATCAGGTGCCATACGGGAAACCTTTGCACTGAAAGCAACAACTATGGTTCAATCGTTTTCAAAATTGAATTTGGGTAAAATTAATAATTATAAAAACAAACTCCAGATTGTTCATCTTTTTAAAAGTCTGGAATAAGACTCCAGTGAGAAATCTAAGTGAAACCTCTTACTGTGTTTCTAGCGAGGGCCTCCTGGATGGAGACGGAGGAGAATGCAGACCTGTCCTCCTGTCTGAGCGTTTCCTCAATCTCAGCCATGGACCGAAGGAGGCTCTCCAAGGCCTCTTGGACACTCTGAGATTGAGCAATGGACTTCTGCAGAAGATCCGAGCGCTCCGCCATCCGACACGAAAGGCTCTGGAATCGGCTCATAATGGAATCTGTGCAAGAATCGAAGGAATGATGGGGGGTAAATTAAAATGGCCAAAGAAATCCAATGGTCTGGAATCAAAGCACTCAAGACTCTCCCACATGACAAGAAACTGCCCGGGAGGGCTCAGGAGGGGCTCCAGGCCATCAATGTCAACGCAGTCTTTGAGAAAGGCCTGGAGGACCAATACTCCAAGGGCCTCCTCCCTCACTTTAATGCCCACCCTCCGCCATTGGGCATGCTGAATTACAGACTAATAGGCCTGGATAATGGCTTCCTTAGACACCCCACCCCACCCCCCAGCTTTACCTGTGGTCTGCTGGATGCCTCTGTGGTCAGGAACTGGGGCTTCCCGTATTTCCAGGAGGGACCGAGCAGCTTTTTCGAGTTTTTCTACAGGCACCTGATGCTCTGCAAGGTCCTCCTGCAGGTGCTGTCAGAAGCAACGGAAAGGAAGAAAGGAATCAAAGCACGAAGAAATATTAGGACTGGACTAAAGAAGTCAATGCCTTTAGAAAGAGGTTCTGGGGCTCAAGAACAAGGTAGACACCCCCCCCCCCTCAGTCTGACACGGTCACTTCCGCTTTTCCTTCGCCTGGGAACCATGCTGGAGCCCTCCTTTATATAAGGCAGGAATGAGGAGATGCCCATTCCCAACTGATGGCCTCGTTCCACTGAGGCTCCCCCTGAGAGAAGGTTTCCCTTAAACCCCCCTCCCCCCTCCTTATGCACAAATGCCTAGCAAATAAAAATGCAGGCTTGTGTAGGTGTGGTCCAGCCTTTTTCTAGCTGAACTACAGGTAAAAAGTCCGCAAAAGGTTAAAGCCGAGGAGTAAGTGTGCTTGCTTGCTTACTTTGGCGTTAGCCAGCTGCCTTTGCAAAATGGCCGGGTCAGAGGAAATGGGCTCCAGGAGCAGGCGGGTCACGGCCCCTTCGCTCTCTTGCAGCCACGACCGGAGAGATTCTGCTACGTCCTGGAATTGCTGAGAGCGATCCAGCAGGAGGTTCAGGTGGAGGCCGAGGGCAGAGCACTGCAAACAGGAGCAAAGGCTGGGTGGGACTTTTCATAAAAACATCCAATCCAATCCAACCCCCCCACCACCAACATCCCTTTCCCTGCCATGAACCGAGGGGCTCGTCTTCCCCAGCTGCAGTGGTCTCAGGAATCTCAGCATCAAAATCATTAGGCTGCAGACGTACAATGGGGACTTTTACAAACAATTTTATTAAAGTTGATAATTACAACAGTAAAAATTAATTCTAACTGAAAAAAAGAATAAAAAGGTGCAGAGAGAAAAAAGAAAAAGAAAAGTAGAATAAAGAAAAAGAAACAAAATATATAAAGAAATGATTTCCTATCTAGTAATTTATCACCTCTTAAAAGATAACAAACCATCTTTTCTTCCCAGATTCCATCTCTTATCTATAAGCAAAGCCAGGAAATGTTGTCAGTTCAGTCCAGGCGTCAGCAAAGGCCATTGAGGGCTACCAGAGATGACAACAGATCTATGTTAATCTTGTTGAAATAAATCAATGTTCCAGTCCTTCTTTTGATTGTATCTTGAACTTCTCCCTTCAAATGTTGTAGAACTTGATTGGTCTTCATTTTTGCTTTTCAAAACTTTAACAAGCTTCTTTTGTAAATCCAATGTAGGAAAATCATAGAATTATCACTCTTTTGGTTCATTGTTTGTATATCCCTTTTAATTATTAACATATCTGCAAATTTTTGTACGATCCTTTCTGTGTCATTTGTACATGCACTTTTACCTCATTGTCAGGGGGAACATGTCCCCTTTCCCTCTATGGGGAGCCATAGAGGCCGATGTCTCTCTTGACACTAAAAATCGACTTTTGAATTCATTGTTCAAAAATCTCCTTCAATACATCCAATGTTATATAATGTTTTGCTTCATTCTGCATCTGTAAGTCCATTTTATGTGTTGTTCCCCTTTAATTGTAATTTTTAGTTCCCTCTTTTTTTGGGGGGGAAATAAACACCATTTTTCCACAGAAGTCTTTATAAATTCCAAAATCTTATATCCAATTTATCTGAAGCCTTAATCCATTTGTAATTTTCCAAATTAAGTTTTAGTTGCCTTTTTGCAGTTTATTTAAAAAATGTTTTAAATTCTTTAACTTGTAATTAAAATGTTTTTTTCCCTAAGGGCTGAAAGAAACTCACCCTGTGGTGTCAAACCTGCCAAATAAAGGTGTCTAATAGCTGAAAAGCAGCTAACACAAAAATTTTGAGAAGAAAGGAAAGTAAGCCAGCTTGGTTCTTTCAAAGCCACCGACAATATAAAATGATTATTCTCTCATCTCCCAGAGCTCTAAACCCACCAGAGAGCCCTCTCTTGCAGTCCTCCCACAAGGAGCAGCTGTCCGGAGCACATACGGGTGATCTCAAATTCTCTCCTTGTCCGGAGAAGACCTATAAAGAGCTGCTCTATTGCCAGCTCTTTATTCTACCACAGCTCCATTATTGGCTCAGCTTTTCATGGAGCTGTCTTTGGTCTGCCATTTCTTCCTTTGAAAGTCTCTCAATGGAGCTTTGCAAAATATAGGATCCATAAAGATCCTGGACTGGCACAGCAGAAGGTTTTATGCAAGAAAGTTTGCTCAGTTGCCTCTGAAGTCTTAGCATACAGTTTCTCTTGGTGACTCTAAAATGCACATGTAATATGGTTAAAAAAAGTGTGTGTGTGTGTGGGTGGGGGGGGGAACAGAAGATAATGGCACAAAAGTGAAGTTAGTGGTTCTCAGCTACCCCATCTTAGTTCCTCATTTTAGGTAAGAAAATAGGGAAAGAGGGAGACCAGCTTCTCTTCCAGGATTTCCAATCACTCTTCTAAGGGTGTTGCTGCTCCAAATCTTTAGCAGTGGTGGGACAGCAGATTCCCCATTCTTCACTCATTCCCTAGAGGATCCCAAAGTGAGCATTGTGGATCATCTGAGGATGATGGCACTCAAGGGAAGAAGCCAAGGGCAGTTTCTCTCCTACATTGCAGTGGCTGAAACCCAACGGAGAGGAATTAAGTTCCCCATGGCAACCTCATTTGGAAAAGGCTTCCTTGCCTCCTGGCAAGACCGCTTTCCTTCCGAGAAAGGCTCTGCTAGAGCAACGTCCTGGGTTGGGACAGGGCACCACCTGGGTGGGAAGTCCTTGTGCTGCAAGACCCTCTTTTTTCTCCCTGCAGAGAAGGAGCTCCGGCCCGAAGGCTGGTGGGAAGCATCTGAAATCAGAGAAGTGCTCAGGCGAGGCCAAGGGTGGCCGGTTACCCTTCCCAACTTATGAGGTGCTTTGGCACAGATCCAGAGCTCCTCTTTTCTTTTACAACAAGTGCGGTGCAGTCATAGCCTCTCGAAGAATGCAGCCCTTTTATCATCAGAGACAACAAAGTAGAAACCTGTTGCTAGATTATATAAAAGAAACAAGAGAAACTAAATATAGCCAAGTCCTAAATAAACCTGAAACTGTACAAGGAACAAACTGAAATACCTCCAAAATAAAAGTATCAAAAAACTCAAACAGTTGTTACAGAAAATAGCACCAAATGGTTTCTTGTTCCTTCTGTTCAATTGTGTTGGGTTCTTGGAGACTGCCAGAAGTCCCTGCATTTTCCTTGGCAAGGTTTTTCAGAAGCAGCTTGTCCTTCCTGCCTTCTTCTTAGTGCTGAGAGAGAGTGACTGGCTCAAGGTCAGCCAGCTAGCTTCACACCCAAGGCAGGACTGGAACTCAGGGTCTCCCTGATTGTAGTTTTTACCAATCAACCAAATTGGCTCTTTTAAAAAGGCATTTAAACATTCATAAAATCCAGTGAAATAAGAACATGAAAGCCATTAGCTCAGAACTAAAGTGGTTTTCTATTGAGAGAAAGATATAAAAAGTAACACCTATTTGTTATTTATCCCAGGAAGCTGGGATAAAATGAGGGGTGTACACGTCTCTGAATAAAAAACAAGAATTAATAAAGCAAGCTTTCCTCAGAGGTTACCAGCATACAGAATATTCCCCAAACATCAGTCAACCAGAGAGATAGAACTGGTTCTAGGAAAGTCATCCTTAATCCTAAGAGTGAAAAAGTATTTGGTCTTTTCTGATTTTCTGAAGTTTTGCATGTTTGCAGCTGTAGATTATCAGAGTTTCCTGTGGGTCCTGTTGTAATACATTTATTTATTTATTTATTTATTTATTTAAATTTATATCCCGCCCTTCTCCACGAAGGACCCAGGGCGGCGCACAGGAAAATTTAAAAACATACAAAATACAATAAATATAATTTAAAAAAAAAAAAAACTACTGTATTAAGGGATCATACAGAACCAAAGTGTGGTACTAGTTTCATTTATTTCATAAAGAAAGCTATCTGGCATGTTTTAGTTTCAAATTGGTTAAACAATTGCTGTTGTTTATAGCCAGTCTTTGTGATCTACTTGCAGCAGCCAATCACTGTTTCTTCAGCTCCTTTGCAGAGATGGCACTTGCTGTGTGTTGCTGTCTTCTCAATTCTGGATTTGAAACATTTAGGCTTACAGCTAATCAATCCCTCTGTCTTTTTCTTCAACTTTCTGCTTTTAGCCATTACTAGATTTTATTCTTCTTTGCCTGCTAGTTGTTGCTGTTGTTATTGTGTACATATATACCAGCCATGTAATATTTTGCCTTGCCATGTTTCCTTTCTAGTCTTCATTTGGTCTTTCCAAGTACTCAGTAAGCCTTCAATGGGGTACTGGCTTCAGTGCATTTCCTTCACTGTCCTTCAGATATTCTTTCTTCTTCTTCAACAACGGTCTGGTGTACCTACAACCTTCCACACCCACCATGCTCCTTCCTTAGTCAATGTTGGCGAGTGGATGGTCTTTCTGATCTTCCTATCCAGGACTTTTAGTTTTGCTTAAGGCCTGTCCACTATTCCAGCTGTGCGTCTAATAACCAGAACTGTCCAGGTGTTAATTGCTTTGATGGTATTTCTTGCAGTGAGTTTGTGCTTTAAGACCTTCTTCACTCTAACCTTCACTATTCACTTCTAACCTTCTTCTTGAATCCAGTGGGCTTGATGTTATCAGCTTGAAGGTTGCCCAGGAATTTGTAGCAAATTGTCTTCATTCAGGCTTTTGATGCTATTTCCATGGGGTATTTTGATTCCTTCAATTTTTCTATTTAAAAAAAAAAACTATTTTACCTGTTGATGGTAAGGGTGGCAGATTTGTCCAGCCCAAACTCCACTGCAATATTTCGGCTGTATATATCTGGAAAGTGATGATCAGGGATTCCATTTCAGACGGTGTTTTTCTATTCAGCTTCAGATTGTCCCGGTAAAAAGAAGACGGGATAGCCTGTCAGATGTTTTTGATATTGGTAGCCATGGCCTGACTTCTTCAGTGTAATATGGAGCACTGGTGCTCTTCTTAGGGCGCAATGGCTTTCAGTTTGATATGCCGCCATGAATCCCGTTCTTAGCCAGTAAATTTCTGATGGAAGAATTATGAAGACTGGTTTTCGTCAAAGAGAGGCCCAGAGATCCCTGAATGTTGTTCAGTATATTTTTTTTAGGTTTCCTGACACAGTTATGTGACCACGCATGTCATGCCTCTCAGAACTGTGTAGTGAGAACTTCACTGTGCTGAAGTTTGTTTTATAAGATGAGTTTGACGCAAAGTAGCCTGACTATTTAATGAAACAACTGGCCCCAGTTATCTTTTCAATTAGATTGAACAGGAGGATGGTTGCATTCCCTCACTGGCATATGCAAAAATTCAGACAATCTGCCAGGAGGCAAATACTTTCCCACAATCACAATTATTCTAACAACTAGCCTGGCTTTGAGGATGTCATAGAACAGGGGTGTCAAACTCACAGCATCACATTGTTGTCTTGTGACATATCACGACTTCCCGCCCCCTGGCCACGCCTAACTGGGGGTAGGCGTGGCCAGCGCATGACGCATCTGACCCGCACGCTGTATGTTTGAGGCCTCTGCCATAGAAGAAATGAAAAGAAACTGGGGAGCAGATGTGATGGGCTGCTCAGAGAAAACCGCCCTTTCCTTTCAAAGGTTTCTCCTACCTTGGAGTGGAGGGTGCCATATCTCTTGTTGGCGTCTTCCAGTTTGCTCTTCACTAATGTGCTGGTGGCCAATATCTTGGGGCGTGGCTCCCCTCCGCTTGCGGCAGCCACAGCCTTCTCAGCATCCAACACCTTCTGCCCTGACATCGTGACAAAACGTAAGTCCCCCTTGTGGGAAATGACATCTTCAGAGAAGCCGCTCTGCTGGAGGAGGACAGGCTGAAGGGACTCAAGGCTGCCGTCCCCTCCACGCATCTTCTCCAAGTCTTGCTCGGCCTGTTCCAGCCAGGCTGCAAACTCTTGGTGGTCCCGCAAAAACTTCTGCAGCTCATCACGGAGCGCCTGCGCCTGTTTGAGCTGCCCCTCCGTCTGAGACAGGGAAGCCGCATACTGGTCCTTCAGCTCTTCTAGCCTTCTTTGCAGATTCTGCTTCTCTTCCAGTGAAAGATTGTGGTTTTGTTTGTCCAGGAAACTCTGGGCTGACTGGGTGGCTAGAATGACATCTTGCTGGTGAGAAAGAAGCTCTTGGTGATGGACCTGGAAAGAAAACATTAAGAAATACATCAAAAATATATCAAAACCAAGCTACCAATGGGAAATTCAAAGCCAGGAAGAGAAATCTCTAGCTCTTCTAGTTGTTTATTCCCAACAGAGGAAGCCCTGGATTGTTCTAGTTCTATACTTGCTATTTACATATACTCAGGAATGCGTCCAGGGCTGCTTCCAAACAACACAGAGTGCATCCTAGTGGAGTGTGATACAAACAAATAGGGGATGCCGATGAATCTCATTGACGGAAAGAGGACCCTGATCGGTTGGCCCACTGACGTCAGGAGGGACCCTTGCAGTCAAACTTCACCATCACCTCAGTAAATAGATGCCCTGGAGTTGGAGCATGCCCAAAGCTATCTACTAATCCAGAGAAGGGCAGCATTTTGATCTGTGTTAAAGAATGAACTGAAAGCCAAGGATGGCCACTAGGAAATGGGTGAGATGGAAGCCGGCCTCTCAGCCTTGAGTGTGAGTAATGGGGATGCCGCAATTGAGTCATTATTCTCAGAGAAACGCCCAGGCCAGTTAACAGGGATGAAGAAGTGGCTTTGAGAAGGCTCTGGGACAGAATGTCCAATTCTGGGACTCCAGCACAACCCAAAGATTTGCATTTGATTTCCAGAAAAGGGATAGGATGCATTCCAGGTTAGGGATTAGAGCCAAGGCATCAAAAATCTTCACCAGGGGTGTCAAACTCAAGGCCCAGGGACCGGATCCGGCCCACGGAGTACTTAGATCTGGCCCTGGAAACAGCAAAGGACCGTCCCACGGTGCTTCTGCCAGTGAAAATGGAGCTCGGGAGGGCTGCACATGGCCCTCCCGAGCTCCATTGTCACTGGCAGAGGGTTGCAGGAGGCCATTGCAGCCAAAAATGGAGCTTAGGAGCCAGTTTTTGCTGACAGAGCGCTTCCTGGGGCCACCGCAGATGCCCCCGACACGAATGACACTGAGCTGGCCACGCCCACCCTGGCCACGCCCCCTCCCAGTGAAACGCAACCCTGATGCGGCCCTCAATGAAATCGAGTTTGACACCTCTGATCTACACCGAGTGGGCAACTGGGAAACACTGACTAAAAATGAAGAGGCACAAATGAATTCCTAGCCGAGCCAGGATGTTTCTCAGCAAACAGAGGCACCAACCTTCAAACTTGTGTAGTGCAAATCAAGATTCTCTTCAACCATTTCCAACACATGGCCATCAGGAGCATCCTGGACTCTTCCACCATCTTTTCCCACCGGCCACAATTTGCCTCCTGGGAGCCCTCTAGACTTCTCCACTGATGCCACCCAGTGTAGAAGGGATTCAATCTTACTCCGATTTTCTTCAAAGTCTTTAATCACTCTAACCTGGGAACAAATTTGTGAGAGAAGAAACGAAGTAGAACAATTCCATGGCTATGAATAAACTGTTGCTGCTGGAGCGGGCTGCTTTGGACAGGCTGGGCAACAAGGACAATCACTTCCTTGAGCACTCGCCTTTGTAGTTTTGACAGACTCTGCAACAATCAACTGACGTGTATTTATATAATTGCACCCCCTCTTCAAATCTGGTGACTGAACTAGAGGTAGAAGTGGAGGAGGGACCACCCAGTCCAATCTCCTACTCAGTGCAGAGCCCATCATGGCTTCTCTAACAGGGGATCCTCTGGCAGTAAAAGAGCTGAAATTACCCAGCCGGCAGTACCTTTTCTGTCTGTTGTTGCATCACACAGCTCACAGCACTTTCAAGCTCCTTCTGGGCGGCCTCCACCCTCTCCTGCAGAGACAGGTACCGCCCCTGAGCCTGGTGGAGCTTTTCTTGCAGGGATTCCAGCTCTCTAAGAGGAAGTTTGAGTCTGTTCTCCTCCAGAAAGTCCTCTGTTGCCTTCAAGACACTTGTGAAGGAAGCAGTCCGGCTGTGCAGGCTCCGACGCAAGTCCTGGAGAACCACAAGCGAAGCCTTCTGCAAATCCCTGTACCTCTCTTCCCATCACCTTTTCCAACAGATTCCGTCAAAAGGATCCCCCGAGCCACCCTTCACATTTTGATTTGATTTATGTATCCAACCCGCCAAGTGGACTAGACCAGAAAATCAACTTCCCAGGAAGGCAAAATCTACTTTTATTGAGATTGGCTGCAATAACCAAATCTTGCAGGTCTGACTGAGCTGTATCTGCTTCCCCTTCTATCCTCCTATGAATCGGGGAAGCCCCTGCCTAAGCCCCTTCCCCATATGATCTTGTAGTCCTGCACCTGAGAAGTCCTCCAGCCCCCTCTGCCTATGGAACGGTTCCACTGAGGCCGTCTTCCTTGCCCTCTAACAGGGTTTCTCAACTTTGGCAACTTCAACATGTGTGAACTTTAACTGCTGGCTGGGGAGTTGTGGGAGATGAAGTTCACAGATCTTAAAGTTGCCAAGGTTGGCAAGCCAACCGCTTAAAGTCACGATGGTCCCCACGTGGAGAGCATGATGGGAGAGGGAAGGCAGGGTGTGGCACAAAGGCTCTCCCAGCAGACCTGCCAGGCACCAAGGAAAGGTCCGTCTTTCACCCCAGGGTCTTCTGGAGGCCTCATGCTTACGGTCACGTCTTTCTGGCTGTGTTCCAGGACGGAGAGGTCTTCCCCTGGTGCCCCTGCTGTGGCCGCTTGGGAACCCTGCAGCTGGGCCTCTGCCTGATCCATCCAGGTGCACATCTCCTGCAGCTTGTGGTCTCGTATGGCTTGTTGTTCTTGCAGTGTCTATGTGGCAAGAGGGAGTTTTAAAAATGAAGCAGGAATTTGTTAAGGCTTATCAGTTACACAAATAAAAAACAAATAAGGCCAGAGAAAATGTAAAACAGAGAAACAGAAGTGCATGGAGGACAAGATGCATTGTCTGTCTCTCGCTCTCTCTTGCTCAGCTGCACCTTTCCTCTTCTGTGCCAATTTTACACGTATGGCTCAACTCATACCGGAGGAGGGAGGGGTGGGAGGGAAGAAATGGATGAGGGCAATCAGATGTTTGTCCCCAGCCTAAGAAAATACCTAAGTCAATTTTTGTTTGCAGTCTGGATGGGGGGAAAGGCCACGGCTGCAGTGACCTACGAGAGGCCATTCCTGAGACAGCCCGTGTGTGTTTGGGTGCGTGAAGGAGAACAAGACAGAGAGAGATTCCACACAAACAGATGCCTTTTGGCCATCAGCCTTCCCCAACTAGCCGTTTCCAGTGGTGTTGGACTTCAACTCAGAGCATCCAGACAGGCTGGAGATTGTGGGAGTTGACGTCTAGCACACTTGGCGGGTGCTGGGTTGGGGGAGGCTGCTCTGGGCAGAGAGTAACTTTCAGGTGATTGAGCATGATGTGTGACCCTGGACCATCCTTCTGTCAACGCTTGGTCCCTTCTGCTCCTTGGGCCAAATGAGGTGTCCTGCTTTCTCTGGCAGTCTTAAGCCAAACAATGGAAGCAGTTTGAGAAAGGGAGTAAGAGAAGCTCTCCTCAAAAGTGCTCTTCGGCAGTGTAAGGAGATCTTCTGCATTAGGGATGAGACACATTCAATCTGAAAAGGCAAAGCACATTGGTTAATACACACAGAGACGAGAGGCAGAAGAGCACAGTGGGACAGAGGCCACTGCTGAACAAAACCCCCCTCCCCTGAACAGGGCAGGTGGGCAGAGGGTGGGTGAGCAGCAGAAACAGGATTGTGCCCAGAAGCGTGGAGGAAGGTGGGCAGCCCAAGGAGAAGGCTGTGCTGAAACCCAAAAGCTCCTTCGGGGTCAAAATCAGAGCTGAAAAGAGGCTTGGGTCATCTGAGCAGGGAAAGATTTCCTCTTCCCTGCAGCCTTTGCAAAAGTTGCCTTCTCCCTCAGATTGGGAATGAAATCCCCCCACCCACCCCCGCCCCTGCATGCATATGTACAGGCACACACGCACACACATACATGGCAATTAATTTAAGAACCTAATCATCCAGGCCCCACTTCTCTCGAGCAAGGAGAGGAACCCAGCCACCTTTGCCCCACCCAAACTGGAATGTTGGCTTAAGATTTTGCGCTGCGATATTTTTTTTTACTGGTTAATCATTCTCACTGTCGGGAAATTTCTCCTCAATTCTAGGTTGGATCTCTCCTTCATAATTTTCCATCTGTTGCTTCTGGTCCTGCCTTCTGGTGCTTTGGAGAAGAGGTTGACCCTGCTCTTCTTTGTGGCAGCTCCTCAAGTATTGGAACACCGCCATCATCTCTTTCTTTTCACTGGGCTAGACCTACTCAGTTCCTGCAACCGTTCTTCGTATGTTTTAACCTCCAGTCTCTTGATCACCTTTGTTGTTCGTCTCTGCACTCTTTCTAATCTAGGGTCTCCACGTTGGTTTTGTATTGTGGTGAACTGTAGCCAGAATTCCAAGTGTTGTCTCACCAAGACAGCATGAAGTGGTCCTAAAATGTCTCATGATCTTGATGTTATTGCTCTGTTGATTGTTGCCTACAACTGCACTGGCATTTTGCAAAGACTCTGGCTAATCTCTATCTGTTGTGACTTCTCTTGCCTGCCTGCCTCTCGTCCCAGCCCTCTAGACCAGGGCTGTCAAACTCCCGTCTGATGGGCTGGATTATTATTATTATTATTTTTATTATTTATTTGATTTATATCCCGCCCTTCTCCAAAAGGACCCAGGGCGGCACACAGGAATTTAAAATACATACAAAATAACACAAAAATACAAAAAATTTAAAAACCTATTAAATATCAGTCCTGCGCTAAAACCAATTAAAATCCCCAATTAAAACTATACTAGTCACAGCGGAGGTTATGTTAGGCCGGCTTGATGAAAGAGGTATGTTTTTAAACACTGGCGGAAGAGGCGGAGGTCAGTGATGGTACGGAGTTCTGGGGGTAGGTCGTTCCACAGGGCAGGGCCCGCCACAGAGAAGGCCCTTCCCCTGGGTGTCACCAGTCGGCATTGTCTGGCCGACGGCACCCTGAGAAGGCCCTCTCTGTGGGAGCGTATCGGTCTAAGGGATGTACGGGGCAGGAGACAGTCTCGCATATAACTAGGTCCCAAGCCATGGAGCGCTTTGAAGATGGTCGTCAAAACCTTGAAGCGCACCCAAAAGACCACAGGAAGCCAGTGCAGCTCGCGCAGGATCGGTGTAATATGGGAGCATCTAGAGGCTCCCGTAATCACCCGCGCGGCTGCATTCTGCACTAACTGTAGCTTTCGAGTGCACCTCAAGAGAAGCCCCATGTAGAGAGCATTGCAGTAGTCGAGTCGGGATGTTACGAGGGCCTGAGTGACTGTGCGAAGGGCAGCCCGGTCCAGTAAGGGGCGCAATTGGCGCATCAGGCGTACCTGATGAAACGCCCCCCTGGCCACGGCCGCCACATGGTCCTCCATGGACAGCCGGGAATCCAGGAGGATACCCAAATTGCGCGCCCTCTCCACGGGGGCCGGTGTTTTGCCCCCAATGGCCAGAGTTGGAGTAATCTGGCTGAACCGGGGTGCCGGAAACCACAGCCACTCGGTCTTGGACGGGTTGAACTTGACTTTGTTACTACCCATCCAGATCCATACGGCCTCCAAACACCGGGACATCACCTTGACGGCATTGTTGGGGTGGTCTGGGGTGGATATGTACAGCTGAGTATCATCAGCGTACAGATGATATCCCACCCCAAAACCACGGATGATCTCACCCAGCGGCTTCATATATGTGTTGAATAGGAGGGGCGAGAGGACCGACCCCTGAGGAACCCCGCATAAGAGGGGCCTCAAGGCCGACCTCTGCCCCCCTGCCAACACATATTGCGACCGACCAGAGAGATAGGACGAGAACCACCATAGAACAGTGCCTCCCAGCCCCAACCCCCCCAGTCGGTGCAATAGGATACCATGGTCGATGGTATCAAAAGCCGCTGAGAGGTCTAACAGGAGTAGGATAGAGGAATGTCCTCTATCCCGCGCCCTCCAGAGATCATCGACCAACGCAACCAATGCCGTCTCGGTGCTGTGACCGGGTCGGAAGCCGGACTGGCGCGGGTCTAGATAATCAATTTCCTCCAGGTGTCGCGGAAACTGTTGGGCCACCACACTCTCAACAACCTTCGCTAAAAAGTGAAGGTTGGAGACTGGACGGAAGTTCTCTAATAATGCTGGGTCCAGGGACGGCTTCTTGAGGAGGGGCCTTACTACCGCCTCTTTCAAGATGGCAGGCAAGGACCCCTCACTCAAAGATGCGTTGACAATGCCCTGGAGCCAGCCTTGTGTCGTCTCCCAGGATGCCAGTACAAGCCAGGAGGTTCACGGGTCCAATAAACATGTGGTAGCCTTAAGTCTCTTTGACAACCTGTCCATATCTTCGGTAGTGACAAAGTCAAACTCCTCCCAGGATGGTGTCCCAAGAGTAACCTCGGACGGTCCGACTGGACCACTCTCGCTGGAGGGTAACTCATTCCGAATCCGAGTGATTTTATCCTGCAGATAAATCCCAAATTCCTCTGCTCGTCCCTGCAGAGGGGCTTCCCGCGGCCTCTGGTGAAGGAGGGAGCGGGTCACCCCAAACAGGGCGGCAGGGCCGTTATCTGCGGATGCAATAAGGGTGGCACAATACTCACGTTTGGCCACCCTTATCGCCACTAAGTAAGTCCTAATATGGGTTCTCACTAGTGTTCGGTCGGCTTTGGAGCGAGAGGACCTCCATCTGCTCTCTAGGCGTCTCTTGTGGCGTTTCATCTCCCTCAGCTCCTCGGTAAACAAAGGAGCCTGGGTGACTCGTCGCCGCAAGAGAGGCCGCAAGGGTGCGACTCAGTCCAAGGCCCCCGTGGCCGCACTTAACCATGCGGCCACCAGGCCCTCAGTCGAGTCGCGGGGCAAGTCCACAGGCATTGGCCCAAGCTCCCTCTGGAACCTTGCCGGGTCCATCAGGAGCCTGGGGCGGATCCATATAGGAATATTTGGCTCCGCCTCCCCGCAGTGAGGTGTGGCGATTGGAAAGTCTAGCCGAAGGAGAGCGTGATCTGTCCATGACAGGGGTGTGATGGCTAAATTCCCTATTCCCAGATCACTACTCCACTGTCCCGAGACGAAGATTAAGTCCAGGGTGTGTCCACCCTCGTGGGTAGGGCCTAAAACTACCTGGGTCAGGTCCATGGCTGTCATGGAACCCATGAACTCCCGAGCTGCACCAGAGGTTTCGCCTACCGACGGCAGGTTGAAGTCCCGTATGACCAAAAGTCTGGGGGTCTCAACCGCCGCCTCGGCTACCACCTCTAGGAGCTCGGGCAGGGCTGTTGTTGCATAGTGAGGAGCCAGGTATACAACTAACACGCCCATCTGCCTCCCTAGCCCCCATTTCACAAGGAGGGACTCACACCCGGTCGTTTGACGGATCGTGGTCTCCTTCGGCTCAAGACCTTCCCTAACCATAATCGCCACCCCCCACCCCTCCCTAGGGCCCTAGGCTGATGGAAGGCTCGGTAGCCTGGTGGGCACATTTCTACGAGGGGTAAACCCCCCTCGAGGCCCACCCAGGTTTCCGTTATACCCACCAGGTCCGGGTCCCCCTCTGACACAAGATCACGAATGAGGGGGGCTTTGTTCACCACGGACCTGGCGTTGCATAACATCCGCCTAGGGCCCTGGTTCTGTGGTCCTTGCCCACCTAGTCTGCGATGGGAGCACGGGGAGTTGGAACGCGTGACCGCCTGTAACCAGCGGCCACGGTCTTTCAACCCAATCCGTCTCCCACCGCCCCTGCCCCTCCCCAGAACCGAACTGATAGGCAAAACCTCAGTGGAAACGACCCCCCCTCCCCTTCCTCCGTTTCCTCTCTTCCGCCGGCCGGCCTAGCTCTATCCCGCCCCCTAGCTGGACTATCCCTCCCCTCCTCCCTGGAACCCCCTAAAAGTCGAATTAAAAATTTACTTAAAAACCCCCCGAGACTGCGCCTCGCCCACCTCTCTGGATCAATTAATCCCTCCTCAAGGTGGGCCCTCGTAAGAGCGGAGGGCCAAACCTGCGAGAGCCATGCCCACTCCTGATTTAGCGAAGGGGGGAAAAGTCCTGATACGTCATGTGACATCACTGTGACAACATGAGTTTGATCTCCTGCTCTAGGCATTCCGCTTGTCTTCCTTGCCCAAGACAGTTCTATCCACCAACACCTCCTGATCAGCAGTGCCAAAAGGAGGAGTCCTTTCTGTCCTGAACTCATTCAATGAGACTAGCCTAAAGGTTTTGCAAAGTTCAGCAGGAGCACCACTGCTTTGTCAAGAGTAAAAGCCACACATGCACACACAACCACAACCACACTGTTCCTTATCAAGGACAAGGCAGCCCTGAAGAGGGCAGTCCGCCCCATCATCTCCTCCATTAGCTCTACTGGCTGGAGACAGACCTGTAGGACCTCAGTGTGGGCGGTCACTCTCTCAGACAACTCCCGAAAAGACCTCTGCAGGTCATTCAGCAGCCTCAGCAACTGCCCACTTTGCTCAGGGTTCAAGTCTTGCACGTGCTCAGAAATGAAGAACTGGACACTCAAGGCCATCCCATCGAGTTGCGTTTGAGTCTCTGTGAGGGGCTTTGCCAGTTCCTGGCCACATCAAGAGAAGAGAAAGAGAAATTGTTAGCAGGGCAAATTATTCTGAGGCTGGGCAGAAATTACTCAACTGGAAGAAACCACATTGCAGAGCATCTGAGGTTTGGTTCATTGGATTTCTTTTTGCTCTGAAAGTCAGCTTCCGTTGCGTTCTGTCTCTGGCCAACAATAAACCAACATCCCTGGTCTGTTAGACTCCAAGAGTTTGTTTCCTTGGAAATCATCAAGGCAGTGCATACCACAGGGCAGGGTCTTTCAGTGGCCTCATCCAGAACTCAATTACATCAATTAGGATACATATATCATGAATCAGCCATGCCTCTTTTAGAGCACCACCCTATCTGCAACGCACTGGAGATGTTTTTCCTGCCATAAGACTAAACATTTTAATGGCACAGTCCTGTATTCAAACCATCTTTCGGTTGTAGCTACCGTAATTAAAAGCTAACTTCTCCCAGCTTTCAGTCCTTTCTCTGCCAGCAGGGGAAAGAAAAAGAACCAGCAGCCCTGAATAAAATGGGATCCAGTGCTGCTCTCTTTTACCCAAAGGAAAGTAAGCCCTAACTGGCTGCATTGCTCTGGAGCTCTTTTCACAGCTCAGGGAAGTAAGCCATGTCTAACAGCATTTGGCTGAAACAGGGGACTCCCTCTTCTCATGAAAGTGGCCCCACAAATGTCTCTGTCTCGGGAGGAAGGGGAACAAATCCAGCATCCGTGATCAAACTCTTGAAAGGAAACTTTTTCTCAATCTCCATATCAAGAGCCTGCAGAATTCATCACCATAGATGGATACAACAAGTCATTGCCGACTATAATGGGTCCTGGCCCAAAGCAATATTTATGAATGTAAACACACGGATGATAAGTTTCTAGCCATCGTTCGTCCATCCCTCACCCCCTCCCACTGACAGGCCAAAAGCTCCAGTTGCCAGAAGGGGGGAGAGGATCACCCAAGGGAGAAGACGGACCCGGATGAATCCAAACTTTGTGGAGAAGAACAAGGAAGCACAAAAAACCTATAACATTTTGCCTGGAAAAACAGAGGGTAACTTCAAGTATCAGAAAGGCAATTCTGGCCATTGGATGCCAGCAGCCAAAGGCCTGTGACCTTCCCCTGGGCAGTATCTCCCATCAGACTCTCCAAGGGCATCCAGGAGGTCCATGCCTGTCATGTACAAGGATAGAAGAGCCATGCAGCTTAGTTTCAAAAGCTACCTTCAGCATCTGGTGATATTTTGCAAGCTCAAACAGCTAACAGGAGAATGAATGATGGTGGCGAGGTCTCAAGAGACGCAGAGTGCCTGGTTAATGAAATGACACCTCCACCTATTCCCCACCCACCCACTCCGTCCCCAAAACTGCCTTGTTCTCTTGCAGACAACCTTAACATGGCTGTTGCTATGGCTACCTTGCATCGCTGAAGGTAGGGGGTCCAGCTGCCGCCCTTCATCCCGGCATTGGAATCAAGGACATCGAGTTGCTGGGTGGACCCTGCCACCCACCTCAGCAGCCCTTGCAATTTTCCATGGAGTTCGCCATGCTGAGTTTGGATCTTAGCCTCAGAATAAAAAGAGAATAGAGAATTAAAACCGCCATTTAAACACAAAAGCAAAACAAGGTCAGCGAAAGGCATCAAATCTAGCAAAAGAGTTCAAGAGTTGGGATAATTCTGAAATGAAATTAATGCCACAAAGGGAGGCTTTCCCTCAGAACAGTTCTTGGAAGCAGGCTCACAAAAGAACCGCCAGAGCTACGTACACATTCTAGGAAAGGGCAGAAAAACAACTGAAGGAAAAAGAGGAGGACCTTTCTCAAAGACTTCTTGCCACGGGGGCAGAAAGGTACCAGAAAGTGGGAGACCACGAGTTCAAATCCCGCCTTGGTTATGAAGGCCAAATGGGTGACTTTGGGCCAGTCCCTTCCTCTCAGCCCAACCTACCTCACAGGGTTGTTGTTGTGGGGAAAATAGAGGGAGAAGACGTGTTGGATATGCTTGGCCCTTGAGTAATTTATAAAAATAATAAAAGTGGGATACACATGAATGAGTGAATGAATGAATGAATGAATAACGTTTGTAGGGCAAAAGAAAAGAAATCAGTGTTTGGATGGATCCCCACAAATAAAGGTAGCTCCTTAAGCAGAATTAGACCTTCCCGCCATTCAGCTGCCATGTTCCTGACCCAGCTCCAGTCAGCCTTTCGTTGGCCCCTTGGCTGATCCCTCCCCGGTCTCTCTTTGGGGGTCTCCTGACTTCCCCACCACAGGTGGCAGAATGCCTTGAAGACACTCCTGGATAGTGCCGAAATGAGCAGGAAGGTGCCACTTTGATGCTGGGCAACCAAGGGTGATTTGGGTTGGGCATGGGGGCTACACACCACGCGGATACAGAGGAAAAGGCTGTGGTCCGTGAGAGTGGGGAAAGGCCCCAGATGCCTCCCTTTTGGGATGGAGGTAAAACATTTGGCAGCAAAGAAGGGAACCTTTCATTTAACGCAGCAGCAACATTTAGCCGAGAAGCCCAGGAGCCATTAATGAATTGGTTCCAGTCAGCCATCTTTTTTCCATCTCCAAATAAAGCTCCTCCCTTCTAACCAAGTGAGCTCCTTAATGCTGCGGTGTCAGGTTAGTGTGAGAATGCATGTGCGTGCGGGTAATATATTTATCTATACATTCTACATAATATCAGATAAGAACTGCCCACCTCCCATGCAGTGTATATCCATGTCGTTTCCTTGTACCAACACACTATGTATGAAAAACAGAAGCCGTATTCTACTGCAGGAAGTGGGCTTTAACAGCCATTTCTTACTTTATGAACTAAACTGCAGCAAATGTTATTGCAACAGGGCCTCCAAAATCCTCCTGACTTGATGAGGTTGGGCTCCAAATGCCCACTTTTGGTTTACGGAAAAAAATGTCCCAGATCATCTGCTGTGTGTCACGTGTGAAGAAAAAAAGCACATAGAATAACCATCATCTTTCACTTCCGCCTAGCCTTTCTCGAGAGAGTTTGAGTGCCAGAACTGTCCTCCGTTTGATAAATGGTTCCCACCAGGAATGTGTTTGGCCCTTAAGGAAGGCAATACCTTTTCTGCTTCTGCTGCAGTGCGAAGGTTTAGCAGCCAAGAAGTCAGGACATCCCGGACGGAGCCAAAAGACTTCCAAAGATTCTTGGCGTCCTTCTCCAAAGCCCTCAGTAATTGCTCAGGGACCTCCTGAGGAGAGCTGGCCACAAGCCCTTCCACAGCTTCCAGCTCCTGATTTACAGGCGCTGACAGATCCTTCAGTTCCCCATCCAAGGCCTAAGATGAAGAGGATGCTGTTAGCCTAAGCAAAGCAAAGTCTTTTCCAAGTCTGGAATAAACCTCTGCCTGCCCATTCCAGGTCACCCCAACCTGCCCGAGCAGAAGAGCCACAGCTACGGCACTGGCTTCACTATCCCAGCAAGAAGATAAATGGGAGCCAAACCAACCCCTCAAGTTTTGCTCCCACAAAGCTCCTCTTGCCAAGGCTAAAGCGTCATTAAATGTAGGTAATGAGAGGAGAGTGGGCTTAAAAGCGTGCTTCTTAACTGAGGTCTGTAAGACTCAGAAGGCGCAATGTGGCTTTTATATCTTTCCCTCCACAACTTTTTGTTTTTGGAGAAGGGAGAAAAAAGACACAAATACAGCACTTTATACAAGTGCTCCAAGAGTGTCCAGAGCCCAGTCCAAATGGCCAAACAAGGCAGGAGGCAGCTCCATTCTCCCAGCCGTATTCATCAAGAGCCGGACTCAGCCACCAGCCACTCCAAATCCACCATCTTTGTGATTAGCTGCAGAGTCCACCCATTTCCCATTCTTGGCCCAGTGGACTCAAGCGCATGAAGGCAACTTGGGAAGTGAGAGAAGGGAAGAAGGACAGACAGACATGAAGAGCTGCTAACCATTTGGAAACTGAGGCAAGGATACATCCCTAACCTGCTCCGTTCACCTGCTTTTGGCAGAAACATATTGTTCTAGTTCTAGACGTATATCCCAAAGACTGGCAACTCCACCCAACTGGCAGAGGGCTGCAAGGGGGAGTTGGGAAGGCCCTGGGATCCACAGGGGAAATTTCCAGAGCTTGGAAGCTGCTAATTTGAGCTAAGGGATCCTTCAATCCCTGGAATAACAGAGTCTCTTCTCTGCCTTATAAGCTCTCAGGTCAAAGCGCTTGGCTTCCCTTAGGTCCTCTGGTGCCATAATGAAAGGGGGAGCAGGGCATCCCCTTTTGTGCTCACAGGAGCAGCTCCAGGCTCAAACCAACATGGCTCCTAGCCCTCCTCTGGATGTCCTGCCTGCAGGGAGCCATGAAGATGGCCTTGGGGCCAACGTTCCAGTCGTTCCAAAACCCCAAAGGGCAAAGGCCTTCATTCCTTAAGCCCTGGGAAAGAAGGAAGCACCGGGAAGATGCTCGGACTGGCTCCTCCATGACTCCCTGGGGTATAAGAGGGAGGGGAGGGGAAATACAGGCAGAGTTGCCAAATTCTCTTCCTGGAGCCTGGAGTTCTAGCCCCCCTGTGGAATCAGCTTCCTGATCTGGACAATCTCGTAGGGCTGACACAGCCGTGTCTTCAAGCCGAGCAAGAGGCCAGCCACGAGAGACACAGGCACGCCTTTTTCCTGAGGTCAGGGCCTGCTTCCCTTACCTCAGCCTGGCGAAGAAGCTCCTGCAGCGCTTGGAGGCTCAGCTCCGCCAGCTGAACCCTCTGCATGCGCATCTCAATGCTCCGCACTCTGGAGAGGAGCGCCACCAGCCTTTCATCGTAGTTCAGGCAAAGCCACTTGCTGAACGGAGCCTGGAAGAGCAAGAGAGAAAGAGCAGGGCGCTTTGTACCCGAGGGATACAGACAGAGAAGCATCTCTTTCCCCTTTTGGACTTTGCTACATTTATGGACTATGACTTCTTTCTAAAAAGACCCCAGTTTCTTTTCTTCCAATCGCATTTTTTTCAGTTAAAGATCATTTTTCAAAACTCTAGAAAAAATTTCTCTAGAATGTCCTCATCTTCTTAGATCCTTTTTCAAAAATGTTTACCAGTCAAATTGACAATATTCCAACATTGTATTAAACTAGTTTTTGTATTCGTCCACATGAAGTTCTGGCTTGGCTTTTAGCTGCCATATTGTTCAATTTAAACATTGTAGTGCAGATGTTACCATTTATGCTAGATAATTTACAACACTGATTGACTGTGTGCCATTTTGTTAGTTGCCCTCTGGATTTTGATCCAGACAGGAGGCAGCAAGTAAATATAATTAAATAAGCAATAAAATAAAGCAACTATAAAGCTGCATAAAGCTTGACAGTTCAAGGAGAAGATTGTGGGATTTGTTTCTGCAGATTTTTTGGGCAAGATTTCAAAAATTGCTTGCTTCCTAGGGCTGCTAGGAATTGCTTGCTTCCTAGGGCTGAGAGAGAGGGACTGGCCCAAGGTCACCCATTTGTGCCTAAGGCAGGTCTAGAACTCAGCGTTCCCCAGTTTCAAGCCAGGTCCCTTCACCACTGTATAAGGTGGCTTTCAGACAACTGTCACTAGGTATCTATTTCGTCTTCATAAATACACTAGTTGACTAGCTAACTCACGAGATATGCATGAACAGCCATAAGATTTAAACTACTTACCTTGGTAGATGTGGAAGCATCTTGACACTTCTCTTCTGTATTTTCAACCACGCAGGAAGAATCATCAACATTCCCAACTTCTCCGATTTCTTCTGATTCCTGCTGCATGCATAGCTTTTCAGAATAATCCTTTTTGCTTTCTGGAAACTCCTTGTCTTGTAGCATTTGTCCCTCTGGTTCAACGATGTGACTTTCTTGCCTCGACTCTTCTGCTTCTGAAGACATGGGCAGCTCTTTATGATCAATGTTCTCATCTTTTCCAAGTGCTTCTTTGACTCCAGCTTCTTTTTGTGTGAATGATGTCACAGAGGAGTAAGAACTTAACTTGTCCTCTAAATTTTTTCCGTTCTGAAAATCTTCTGATTTTGACTCAGAAGACCCCAAGGATTCTGTAAACTTGGGTACCTGCTCTTCTGAGCTAAAAGATTTTTCCGTTTTTTCAAACAACATTGGTCCTTCTATGGTGTCTGTCGAAGAATCTCTGTAAAGTCTTGCCTTTTGTACACAAACCTCTTCTGGTGCCTCTCTCTTTTGGGCAATGCTCTCTTCAACTCCAACCTGTTGCTTCTCTTCCCTGCCCACCTGATGGTCCTGACTTTTAACTCCACCTCGTTTAAGTGGACTTGTCACCCCACCAGATGGATTTTCCTGCAAGGATTCTGCAGGAATTAACTCCCCCTTGACGCTTCTTCTTCTCGTGTCCCTGGAATTTGATGAGGGAGCGCTTTGTTTCTTAATCTTTTTCGCTTTCTTCTTCTTAACAGCTTTTGAGTCAACACTTTCCAAAGTGCTGAGTTCATGAGTTTTTAATTCTGAACCTTGACTTAGTAGCTCCATTTTGGCATCCTTAAGCAATTTGTTATCAGCCTGCTTGTTGGATGCAATCTTGGTAGAGCCTTGGAAATGTATATCCTGGTCTTCTTTCTGTTGTTGAATCACAGAACTACGTTCTTTGGGTGTCTGGCCCTCTACAGATTCTGTGTACAGGGTTCTATTACCTATTTCAAGGCCAAGGGATACACAAGCACTTTCTTCTGGCTGAAACACTTTTTCTTTTTGCTCCTGGTCTCCATTAATTGTGCTACTGTCTTCAGGGAAAGTTCCTTCCAGTATCTTTTCAGCCTCTTGATTACTTCTTGTTTGCCTTTCTAGCTTTCCTTTAACAAGTTCTTTCTTCCCCAACTTATTTTTCTTTTTACTATTTTTTTTCTGGGTCCTTACCCTCAGGTCTTCAACTGGGTCCAACATGAAGGCAAGCTCAGGGGCCAGTTTGTTCTCCTCTAAAAACGGACTGAATGAGCTGTCCGCAGTTGAGACAGTAGAAGGGGAAGGGGCAATAGATTCATCTCTCTCCATCTCCCCACTTGCTTTCAATGAAGTAATGCTGGCATTGGCAGAAGTATTGGAGTCTGTTGCTTCAGGTGGCATCATTTGTTCTTCACCACTAGGATATTCACGAATGGGCAATGTTTCAGGCTTTGAGGCATCATTTTGCAGCAACCTTTGGAGCTCAGGGCCTTTATGTTCTTCTAAGTCATGTCCACATTTATTGGTGACTGGATCAGGTTCTTGAATTGCACTGGCCAATTTGGGGGTGATTAAGCCTTTTTCAGTGGCCTCTTCCAAGGCTACCCGCTTTCCACTCTCAGGACTAACAATCCCTCCAGTCAAAATCTGATTAATAGCAATGGTTTTAGCTGTATCTTCATCCAGAACTTCTTTTTCCAGAGCAGATGCCAAGGACAGTCTTTGGCCAGTAGAAGTTTCCAGGATGCCACTTGTGTCTGCCTGAGCCTGCAGCAACCTCAAGGCAAGCGTGGGGTCTACTTTGCCAAGCTTAACCGCCTGAGAACACAACAATACATTCCCAGTCACCTCATCTTTTATGTCTTGGAAGGGAATAACTTCTAAGTATCTATGCCCTGACTCAATGTCAATTTTGCTCCTTCTGACCAATTCTGAATGTGGGACCAATCTACAGCTACCTGGATAAAGAATAGCTTCCTTCATTTCAGAGCCGATTACTGCTTGTTCCATAACAGGTTTGGATATTAATCCTTTCTTAACAGCTTCAGTCAATGTAATCTTCTGGCCAAAACCAGGATCAAATATGCTTCCAGTTGAGGCTTGTATTTCTTGAACTTTTCTTTGAAAATCTGAACTGATTAATCCAAGCGATACGGCTTGCAGTAAGGACACAATTTTGTTCATTTCAGGATCAATGGAATGGTGCAGGCATAGGCATTCTGCCTTCTTGAGATCTCGGTAGAGGTTTTCATCAATCAATTCATGTTCCAGAGCATCCTCTACACAAAGTCTCATGCCCGTCTTGTGATGAAGGATGCCTCCGTTGGCGATCTGTTTAACTAGGAGTCTAAAGGCCTTTTCCTCACTCAGATGTCCCTTTTTTACAGCCTGAATAATTGTCAATGGCTCATTAGTTTTAGGATCCAAGATGCCTCCTATTTCAGCCTGTAGAGCAATGAGTTTTTCTTTCATTGTGTCTTCAGCATATTTGCCCTTATATGCTTTCTCCAGCTTCTTAAGATTTTCTTGGCTGGATTTGTGTATCAGGCCAAGGTTGGAAGCCAAAGTGACTGACATTTTTTTGCCACGCTTGAAATCAACAATTCCTCCAGTAACTATTTGTGCCTCCAGAATTCTGGTAGCCGTTTCTTTATCCAACAGCCCAAACTCAGATGCCTCCTTGATGGAGTAAATGCTTTTGTTCCATGGGTCAATAATACCACTTATGGCTTGATCCGAAGCCAATACTTTCTGGAGAAGGTTCTCATCCATCAATCCTGCA
Organism: Rhabdophis nuchalis; assembly: GCA_039707465.1. Taxonomy (NCBI): domain Eukaryota; kingdom Metazoa; phylum Chordata; class Lepidosauria; order Squamata; family Natricidae; genus Rhabdophis; species Rhabdophis nuchalis. The sequence goes on along the minus strand of CM077654.1, from coordinate 29,540,802 downwards.
CTGATTACTTCTTCCGTGGTTAATGACTCAGAGGTCTCTGCATCAAAGAAGCCGCTAAACATTTTCATCTCACCCATCACTTTAATGGCCGTATGGCTGGGGACAGCTCCACAGGCAATGGCCTCATTCAGGAGCATCTTCTTCCCTGTCTGCTCATGAATTATGCCACCTTCTTGCAGCTGCATTAACAATGCATTCAGGGTGCTGTCTTCTGCAGATAGTTTTGGCAATACAGAACTAGCACTTTGATAGATAGGAACAACTTGTTTGTCTGTGGCCAACTGCTCCCTTTTTATATGTCCATCTACAGGTTTCCCTTCAGCTTGAATAAAAAGGCAATCTCTTGATCCATTTTGCACTTTTCCCATGCTTGACCAGTTGGTAGCCTCTGGCCTATCTACTGCTACTACTTCCTTTTCTAAAATGTGAGATTCTTCCATCTTTTCCAAACTGTTAGCACTCAAATCTCTTTGTCTGACATCATTTTTCCCCATTTCTCTTTCTTGCTCTTCTAATGTCATCTTTTCCACTTCTGATAGTTGTTTTTCAAGCTTGGCATCTTCCCACTTGACCTCTTTATGCCTAGTTTCCATTTCAAAATTGGACTTGCACTCTTTGAGCTCCATATGACTCTTGTTCTGTATCATCATCAAACCTTGCTCTCTTCTGGGGTCATCCATCTCACTTTTGAAGTCTCCTGCAAGATCAGCTATCGTTTCTTCTTCCTTCACATTCACAAATTCATTTATATCTCCAATTTCCAATTCAATTCTTTTGCTAGGTAGAGAAATGTGGGGTTGCAGATTTTGTTCCTGCTTGTTTTCTGATGCAGATGAATTAAGCCAGAGTTTCTCTAAAATTATTTCATTGTGGGATCCAGTTTCTTCAATTGTGGCATTCTTGCCAACATCCTCATGCCATTCTTGGGGTTGCATTTTGCTAGCTTCTAAGAGGTCAATGCTAGAGCCATTTTCTTTTGCTGGCGCCAGGATTTTGGACAGGCTATTTAACTCTCCATCTACCAAAAGCAATTTTTCACCATTGTGGATGTTTACATAGCTGTGAGTCATCAAATAGAGCCACATCTTTTCTTCACAGCTTCTTAAGGAACCCTTGTTTTGTTCCCCATGATCTGTTGGTTGAGCAGAGGAAGAGATTCTCCTTTGGAAGCTGCTTGAGAGGCCAAAAAGGGGCATCCCTGGAATGAAGTCAGGGAGGGAAGTTGACTTTAATGTTTTGGCAACATCTTTATTCAGTATTCCACAGTCAACAGCTTTCTTCCATGGAAAGATTTCATTAGTCTCAGCTTTAAAAAGTGCTTTGATGTTTTGCCTGCCTCTTAAAATTTTATCAGCCAGCTCAGAAGTTAGGATACCCTGGTCCAGAGAATCCACAATAGGCACGATCTCTCCTGACTCAGGCCTCACAAGTCCTACAAATGAATGAAGGGATTCCAGGATCATCACTGCAAGCCTTGATGTCACCAGGCCTCCCTCTATCGCTTTCTGTAGTGAAAGTCTCTCTCCGGTAAGGGTATCTATGATGCCCCCGGTCTGCAGTTGTCTGACCAGAATATCACAAGCCAGTTTTTGTTTTACTAAATTATGTCTTGCAGCTTCCTCCAGAGTTAACTGGCAATCGCTTTTGGGGTCCTCAAGGTCACCAGCAGAGAGATGGGCTTCTGGTGATTCCATTGTCATTTCTTTTTCTACTCGGCCTTCATGGACTCCACAGAAGCTGCTTGCTTCTTGGCCTGACTGGAAGCTCACCATCCCACCTGACACTTGTTTTATTGGGAGCAATTTCAGTCCTGTTTCCTGGTGAGGGACACACTGCTGCATCAGGTCATTGAAGCTAATTTTATCAGCTGAATTTGGGTCAGTCAAAGCCTCCTCACAATATTTCAGACTAGATACCAGCTTCTGATGAAAATGATTGGTAATGATCCCTTTTTGAAGAGCGTCTTCTAAACCAATTGGCTCATGGCTAGAAGGATCTATAAAGCTTCCAGTGAGAAGCTGTATTTGTGCTATTTTTAGCCCAGTGTTTTCACTGATGATTCCATTTTCGATGGCTGCAACAACAGGATGAAATGGGCTACCTTTGAGTTGCATGTTCTTGACCAGCTGGACAGCATCCTGCATTTCCTCTAAATGTTGGTAGATCTTGCCATTCATTATGTCTGTTGTTAGGCCTTCTGCCAGCGAGAGCTTTTCCCTGGCATTGGGAATCATCAGACCAGCTTTGATGACCTGGGCTTCCAAGAGGAGAAGGCCTGTTTCTTGGTCTAGGAGACCTTTTTGCATGGCGTCAAAAATAGAGAAGACTTCCATTGTGCCAAGATCTATCACTCCAGCAATAGCCTCATTTCCCTGGGGCAGAGGAGCAGGGAGAGGAAAGAGGGGGGAAAAATCAGAATCACAGTAACAGTGGACCTATAAATGCATCCCAGTCCAAGATGTCTCAGTCATCTAAAGCATGGTGAATTTACTGAACTAGAAAGCAGATATTAATTAGGTTGGTAATTTATACGTTGTATGACTTAATGTGAGAGCAATTTTGATCTTGCAAATTGTTTTCAGTTTGGAGCTCAATTTAGCCAGGCAAGTGAGGCACTACTGAGACATTTTGGGTACCCAACAAGAGCAGCAAAGCAGCAGGAGCATCATTGCAGCCACTTTCCCCAGGGGAGAAAGACAGAGAAAAGAGAGAGAAGCATACTAAGAACCACAGCCATGCACTCCTCATAGTCCCCTTTATTCAAAGGAGGAGACAGGACGCACAGAAGGACCACAACACAGCTCACCCATGTGGGCCCAAGGAAAGGGAGCAGGAGAAAGCATGCAGCTCCCCAAAGAGGCAACGGGTCCCCTTTTTGCTTTGCAGTTTCACAGCATCCCTTTGACTGGTTTGGGAATAATAATAATAATAATAAATTTTATTTGTATACCGCTTCCTCTCCCCAAAGGGACTCGGAGCGGTGCACAGGGAATAAAAAACCAATATAAAATACATAGAAAGATAAATAGTTAAAATACGAATTAAACAATTGTCCCTGCGCTAAAATCCCCTAAATTAAATTACATTAAAAACCCCTAAAACCCTATCGAAAGACGGAGGACTAACCTAGGCCGGCCAAGCAGAAAAAGTGTGTTTTCAATTTTTGATGGAAGGAGCGGAGGTCCATGGTTGTTCTAATGTCGGGGGGAAGGTCGTTCCAGAGGGCTGGGCCCGCCACAGAGAAGGCCCTTCCCCTGGGCGTCGCCCGCTGGCATAGCCTAGTGGACGGCACCCGGAGAAGCCCCTCTCTGTGGGAGCGAATCGGCCGAAGGGATGTATGGGGCAGGATGCGATCCCGCAGCCTAGAGGAAGGGATGCAGCCGAATGCTTTCTACTATCCAAACATGACTTTCTTAATTTCAAGACACTGCAGTTCTTCTAAAGTTAACATGGAACTATCTAAATCGCCTGATGTTTGGAAGAAGTTATTTTGAAGCAGTGGAAAGAGCTGGGCTAGAAACGAAGAGATCTTCTTTTGGCACTGTCCCTCATGCTCAGCCCAACCCACCTGACAGGTTTCAGTCATGGGGAAGAGGGAACATTAGGTGCTGTCTCTTGAGTTGTATGAAATATTTTATTTGGATTCAAGAAGAGCCAGTCCAAGAGACAAGGAAGCCACATATTCAACATAGTAAATAAACACATGTCGTTTGCCCTTGGAGGACCAAATTACCTGCTTGCCATTATCACAACTGTGAAGAAATGCTTCTCCATCAAATGGGAATTGGGCCTAAGACCACTGCAAATACAATTCTACAAAGGGATCCAAGTGACAAAGCTGCAGTGTCAGCCGATAGCCTCCCTCCCACAATCGATGCCTGTGTTTTCTCAGTCTAGCTGGTCAGCCTTAACTGAAGAGAGGAAGAGAATCTGTGAATCTTTACATCTCGGACGTTTTGGACCATCAAGACTACAGGTCCACGAGTGAGAAGGTTGTGGAGCATTCTTCCGCCAAGAGATTCTTCCGTTAAACCCAGAACTGTGCCCTGTAAGCCTTCTCCTGCTCCCTGGGCCAAGCGAGGCAGGATGGCAGTTCAACTGCAAAGGCCTTCCAAGCCTGCTACCACCACAGCCACGACTCCAGACATGCACAGTCAGATATTAAAACAAGAAGGAAAGAGAAGGAGAGGCGTCAAAAGGCTTCTTACTTACCCGAGTCGGGGGCTTTGCCGTGAGCAGTTAAAGACAGAGCCTTTAGGTAGCAGCTCAGCCGTATGGCACACACAGTGTGAAAGCTGGGGGTTAGCGTCCGGCATGCGACTGTTTGTTTTGCACAAAAGTAGAAAGAACACCCACACAGGGCCCAACCCACACAACTGCCCCACATTTCTAGAGTGAGATTTTTGGTGCAAACTCCAGGAAGGTTAGTTTTTCAAAAACAACAATAGAAAATTGTAAACAAGGATGGTAGTTATTTTGAATAGTAAATAAACACGAAACAGAAAACAACAGGGACACATCATCATGCTCAATGCAGAAGCTTCTGCTAGTTTTGGTGTTTTGGATGTGCAGCTCTGTCTGCTCCACCCATTGCCTTAAACTGGAACGATCCTTCTGTCCCCCAGGGGTTGGAGGTTTTCCACAAGCAGAAATGTTTAAGAGGTTCCATGCAACCGTGAAGCACCCAAACCAAACTTCAGAACTTCATTCTTATTCTCACACGGAATTGAAAAATACCTTTTGGATTCCCCTCCCTCCCTCCATTTCCCCAGAACCAATGACAACGGGTTCCACCCCAGGCATCCAGAATTATCAAATGATGTTGGTTCCTAAGAGGGATCACAGTGGACAGGTTTTTCTAGGCTGGGGCAAAAGAGGATTGGGCAAAGGAACCTCAAATCCAGTGGTTATAGGACTTGGGAGAAGTGATGGTTTTCTGATGGCATCTCCTGTAATGCTATGATTTAAAACAGCACCCCTTTTGCTGCAGGGGGTTTGCCCAAATAAAAAACTGGCTGGTTTGGTTTGCAATACTTCAGAGCAGAGGGATCCTGCAAGCATTAAAAACAAAATTCCACACAGATATACAGGTTGCATCGGAGACATGAATGTCACATTTATATACAATGATATACAGATATATTCAGATAGGACTTATGAACAAAGCAGTAACAAAGATGGGAAGGATGCTCAGACAATTGGCCAAGGGTGTAAGAAAAGAGGGCATCAAGGAGCAGAAGGCCGCAGGAGAAGAGGACTGAAGGAAGAAATGTTTTGATCATTTATGATTGGAGAGCATCATAGGCTGTGAATTGGCCATGCAGAGTCTTTCCATGGGCCAACCGAGAGGGAAGAGAAAAATTCTATCTCTCTTTTGGGATTACAAGCATAAATCCTATTATTTCAGCCACGTTCTTAACCCTGCTTTGTAGGTCATCTGGCTTATTTCTGTGACTTTCACCTTTTCTTCTCCATTTCCTGAACACACACAAACCTCTTCCACCTTCTCTGTCTCCTCTACACATGATCTGCTAAGGGCTCCTTGGGCGGTTTCCATAAGTTGGTCCCTCACTCAGGTGTCTACGAGCTTCTCTTCTTGCAGAAGCAGCCAAATGCAGGAGAGGGGCTGATAGCAAGATGGAAGCAGGCCTGGACATTTCTTACCCCATGTTTTTTCATATAAGCCAACCTTATTTTCAAAGGATGGATGGTGCCAACCTTTCACAACTGCCTTGCGAGAAATACTACTGGAGGAAGCACAAAACTACACACCCTCTCTGAGAAAGAAAGAAAGAAAGAAAGAAAGAAAGAAAGAAAGAAAGAAAGAAAGAAAGAAAGAAAGAAAGAAAGAAAGAGGGAGGGAGGGAGGGAGGGAGGGGGGGAGGGAGGGAGGGGGGGGAGGGAGGGAGGGAGGGAGGGAGGGAGGAAGGAAGGAAGGAAGGAAGGAAGGAAGGAAGGAAGGAAGGAAGGAAGGAAGGAAGGAAGAGCCCTTCCAGGGACAGCCTCGTCTACCATCTTCTAACCATTATAGCTGCCATATGAAACCCTCTCAGCTTGGTTCCAGTAATCCATACAGATCGAGAATTTCCTCCAGTGTGCTGCTAATGGAGTGGAACAAAAATGGGTGGTTGTCTGTATGAACTTTTACAGTTTTCAGGAGGTTTCTAAGCATGGACCTTCTCTCCTACCGCTGGGGAAAGAATGCCACAAATGTGGAAAATAAAGGGAATGGGAAAAGAGCTACCTTATGTGCCATCTCCTGAGCCATGTGTCTCTGCAGCTGCTGAAGCTGCTCTGTGGAATCACAGCAGAGCTGGTCATAGGTTTCTTTGAGCGCATCCAGCTGGACTGAAATCTGCACCTTCTCCTGGTCAGAAAGCCTGCAGCATGGGAAGAAAGACAGCTTGGAAGAGAAGCACAGCCAGTGGGCAGCAGCTGAGGGAGCTTCTGCATTCCCATAAACGAAGTTGCCCAAACGGTCATCCTGGCTAAACCCCTAGAACATCCATGAACCCCACGTTTCTGAGGCCTCCGATGTGAATGGTGGGTGGCTAGTATAAGTACTGTACTCTATTATCAGGAATAATTGACAATAGGGGTTTGTCTAATATGTCAATATTGATACTACTTCCTATATCCAAGATGTGACTGGGATATAGGAAGATGGAATGCCCAGCTTTTTCTTTAAGTGGTCCACTACCATCATCGTCAAGATCTTCTGGAGGCCTCCAAATGGAATAGAAATCCATTAGAAACGGTATGATTAAAAGAAGTCAAGATCAAAGTTCCACATGGCTTTTTAGGGGTGTTAGCTGCATGAGGGGAAACACCTTTGTGGCTTGTTTTGCCACTCGTGCAAATATCCCGGAGAGGCCTTGAGAATGGAGTGCTATAAAGCCCCCAGGGCCTCTCCTGCGTCAGGAGTTCCTTTCTCCTCACCAGAAAGGCCCGTTTCCAATCGTGATCTTATTCCACGGTGTTTCTGCAGAGTTATTGTTTATTCTGATGAGATATTATAGTCAGAGGATCCTTTACATAATTCCTTTCCCAGAAAAAGGTCAAAACCATGAGATTTCCAGTAAAAATGCAAATAACTTGTACAATTTGGTGATCTGCCAAAGTTTCATTAAAAATTATTTTCGAGTCTGCTTTGCAGGCTTGCACTAATCCAACTTTCCAAATTCGTGTTATTTTCTCAACTTACTTGTTGTTATGTTTTGCAAGAAATATTTGAGTAGTTTTTATAGCGTCTGAGACTTCCTCCTTCTTTGCAGCCAATTCTTCATTCAAGCCCTGACAGGAAGAGAGAGACGGGAAAGTTCAAATGATAAATTTCCCTCCAAAACAATGAGCACAACAAGACGCTCAGATCGAGGTGGATAGCACTGGAAACACCAATTAAGAAAGACTGATGTGACACAGGCTGTGGCCTATAAAGAGAAAGAAACACGAAAGGAGAGGTAGGCCCTCAACCCAGGCAGGCACCTGCCGCTCCAAAATGGACTTCTCAATATCTCCCAGCATTTTCGTCTTTGTGGGTGAGATGCTTCTGAACGGCGGACTCTGTTTGAAGCTTGTGACCCAGCCCAGGAGTTCTTTCACCTTGTCCATGTGTTCCTGCTTCTCTTCCTCTACAACCTTCTGCAAAAAATGAAACCAAACAACAAGGAATGATACATACTATATACACCAATGCTTCTTACAGCATAACAATGTAAAACTACATGGGACCAGTGTGCTAGAACCAGAAGGTAGTTGATGTCCTCTTCTAAGAATATAAACCTGCCTGGGGGCTTCCCAGAGCGCACAAAGAACTGAGGGGCACAGAACAATGCTGAAACTGAAACGAACTCAGGAGACTGGAGAGAATGACCCGGCCCAGGTCTTCTCCAGGGTGTCGGGAAAGGTGAAACAATGCACAAAGATGACATGAAGCTAAAAGTCTTTGAATGCCAAGGGTGCACAGTTCTGGTAAGGACCGTTGTCTTGGCTGCCAAGCCTACCAGCCTGGGGGATATAGAGGTGGGTTCTCCCCTTGTGGGACCAGCTTCCAGAGGAGGGGCTCAGATGATGAACGGCGGGCCCTTTGATGAACTGCGTCCAGAATTTCTTCAAGACCCTCTGCTTTGCACTAATATGTTTCTGTTGGTGAAATCCTGATGCCCCCCTAAGAAGGGCATCCAACTTCTCATGACCTTATGAGATAAAACCTGGTGCAAGACTCCAAGGGGCCAAACTAGATTCACAAGGCAAATACCAGATGACGTAAATTTTGTCCTTACTTCTTCCTCTTCCAGGCGCCGGAGAGCATCACTGATGTACTTCACATGTTGTGTAGTCAATGTGACCAGGGCTGTATAGTGTGTCCGTAAATCCATGAACTACAAGGTATGAGAAGCACAAGGTACACAACTATTAATGCCAACAACAATAAAAGATAAAATGAAATGGTTCTCATTTAGAGAAAGTTCTCCCTCACCACAAAAAACAAAGGAGAAACCTCCTCCTCCTCCTCCTCTTCTCCTTCCCACAAGAAAGAAAGAAAGAAAGAAAGAAAGAAAGAAAGAAAGAAAGAAAGAAAGAAAGAAAGAAAGAAAGAAAGAAAGAAAAAGAAGGCCAAGAGGAGGGGATGATTCACAACCAATTTCGGGGATGAGGCAAGCATTTCTTAAGTTGGTCTGTATGATGTGAAAGGCAAGAGCTTTCTTTTTGCCTGTCTCTTTTGACCCTCGAGGGGAAAGGGGGAAATCCCTGAATCTGGAACCCTCCAGAGGTGGCAGAGAACCATCCTTGCGCTCTCCCTATTAGCAGGATAGTCAGTGGTTCAGGTCAAAGAGCTCTGGTTAACCAATGCTTCCATTGTTTGGACGAAGCACAGGAACCAAGAGTTTGGGTCCATGCGCATGGCTTGGGAGACCAACTACTTGACTGGCTTTCTTGGGTAATTTTCATCAAGGGTTTATTCTCTAAAGCCAGAAGTTAATATGATCTGAAAAGAAAGCTGTTTGTAGGAGCAACGCTAAGAATTGCCCTGCAGAGAAAAACTCAAGGCCAGCAGGGGCCACGCCTCACCTCTTGTGTGATGGCATCAGAGGAGGAGGGGACACGGCGGCGCTTCACGGGGGATTTTTGCTGAGATTCCACAAATGCCCGGTAGGTCATGAGCTGCAACTCATACTCCTGAGGGGGCAAAAGGACCACAGGGATTCCGGGGATGCAGGACCATCTTCCCTACACTCCGTACTCCCACGGCTGATTAAGTGAGACCCCCGGATACTCTTCCTCAGAGTAAACAGTCATCACCATCCCGAAGCAAGCTGGGCCCCAACCAATCACCTGAGTCACGTGACCTCTGTGCCCACTCTGGGGCAGTTACTGGACATAAACACCCCCCCCCCCCAATCCTCATCTTTGAAGCAAGCAAAGAACTTGATTAATTACCAACTATGGTAACATATTCAGATTGCTGCCAGTGGAACTGCCTGATCCAACTTCTTTCAAAAGATACAAGGCAGCACAGAAAAGTACATGAAACATATGTACTTTGGATGCACGTAACAACATATTTAATATTAATAATTATTATTATTATTATACATTTATAATATAATTAATAAATATTACAAATTACTGTTGAGTGCTTTAATCACAATGAAATATTAGCAATTTCTTTTCTGTTATACACCACAGTCCAGCAGTGCACTCAAACATTCTTTATGGAAAAGATCTGCCTGTTATCTAAAACCACCTTCCCAAATATCTGGGACTATTTCAGAACCAGCCTCAGTTTTGTCAAACTCTGACCCAGCTAGTTCTGCAACTAGAGGAAATATGGTACCTTGACAGCAGCTGAATATTGCTGAGACAGCTTCTGACACTGGTCCAGGTTGGCTTGATTTGCTTCTATTTCAGCAAACAGTGCCTTCAATTCAAAACAAAAGCAAAAGTCAAAATCCCAATTACAAGCAGGATGCTTTTCTGCCCCCCCCCTTTTTTAAATTAATAATAATAATAATAATAATAATTTTAATTTGTTGACTGCTCCTCTCCCCATAGGGACTCGGAGCGGTGCACAGGGAAAACTAAAACAATAAATATACAAACACATTAAAAACAAATTAAACATATACCTGTGCTAAAATACCCCATTAACATACTAAAATTCCCAGTTAAAACAACTAAAACCCCATAGAGAGAGACTACCCTAGGCCGGCCAAGCAGAAAAGATGTGTTTTTAGTTTTAGACGGAAGGAGCGGAAGTCCGTGGTCGTTCTAATGTCGTTCTAATTAAACTTGATCCGCGTTTTGGAGCAGTGGGATGTATCCACATGGCCTCTCCAATAACCTGACTCTCATCATTAAGCCACGTCTTGTCCTTCCCTTGTGTTCTCAGTCTCTCTTGGGGAAGACGCAACCGGGCCAGCTATGTTGGACCAAAAGGCCATTAAGTCTACCATGCGGTTGATACTGAAATCAAACAGATTTTCTCTTCCCAGTAGGTTACAAAATTCACAGCAATGGCAACTGTCATTATGAAAAAATGAGGCATCTGGTGCTAGGGAAGTTAGACTATGACAGATCTAGACAAGATAAAGTGCAGAATCTTTGTGTTCACAAATGCTGAGACATTATTTTTCCAAGCGCCAAGACATTCATGTGGCGATTGAACCTGGATGAGAATGAGGGAAACTGTAGTTCCAGAGAAAGAAGGTTCTCGCCTCTCCCCATCATCCTTACCATCTGTTGACTGAGCTGCTCTGAGAGCACCCGGCTGTCCTCTGCTTGTCCAGGCTTCATCAGCTCCTGCTGGACCGTGGTCTGCTCAATCCACCGGACAAGGGCCCCGTGACAGTTCCGATAATCCCTGAGAACATCCTCAATATTCTCCAGATCAGATTTTCTACCAAGAAATGGAGGAAATGAAGCAGAGGAAAGGAGAAAATGGCAACTGATAAAAGGCGTTTCAAACACAGTACACTTATAATAGAAAAGTAGAGGGAACATCCACAGAGCATGATTTTTAAAAAGCCAACAGATTAACAGATTTAACAGATTAACGGAGTTGGAAGGCACCTTACAGGTCATCTAGTCCATCCCCTCACTCAAGCAGGAGACCCTACACCATTTTTGACAAATGGCAGTCCAATGTCTTCTTGAAAGTCTCAAGTGATAAAGCCCCCACAGCTTCCGAGGACAACTTCTGTTCCATGGGTTGATTGTTCTCACTGTCAGAAACTTCTTCCTGAAAGAAGGCGGAGCCTCCCGAGCCGACACAACTGGGCTCCCTAAACTGCAGGGACCCGGCTGGAATTCGCCTCCCCCGTGATTCCATAAGGAATCTAAGCCGCCCCGGAGAGGTGGTGATTAGGAGATAAATCTTCGCTGGGTGCAGGGACCACGCAAGATCCCTGCCCGACACGAAGCAAAATCTCTGAAGGGAGACGAATCGCATCCCCCCCTTTCTGGAGTGTGGACCAAAGGCAAAGGAGAATCTTTGAAATAAGAACCCTTTCTGCTGGAAAATACCGGGAAGGTACTTTGTTTTGTCTCTGAAACACTCTGCTAAGAAACCTTTTTTTTTTACCAAAACTTTGAATTTAAAGACAAGCTGCGAACTTAAATTGAAGTGTGAGATTCCTCCGGTTCACAGAATGTTTTGAAATGGCCGACTGAACTGATAACAAAGAAATAGTTACTTACGTTTGCGCTGAAAAGGACTGGATTATGACTGACTTTTCTAATTCTTTTTTTTCTGTCTTTTTGATTTATTCCACTCAAAACTTTGAAACTTGGAGCACTTCCATAATCCTATAATTATTTGGACACTCTATTGCGCATTTTAAAACTTAAATAAGGACCATATCTTATCTTTTTTTTGTCTCTGTTTTCCTTCCAACAAAAAGGATTGAAACACTTTGAAACTATTTAAACTATTTCTTACATCGTATCGCTCTTGGAAAAACAGTGGGCGGACATATATGAACAGATTTACTGAAAATATTGTTTAGAAACAAACTAACAGAGATAAGCTAACTGTTAACAAGGTAATTGGAACTACTTTTTCCTAGTTTGCGGATTCGCCAAAATGTCTATGCACATAGATATATACAATGCAGAAAATCAGGAGCTTTTGGCTGAAATCTTGAGGGAATTGAAAAAATTTCATGTAATACTCGACATTACACCAAGTGAAGAAATTAAACAGATTAGAGAAATTAAAGAAGAAAAGGGAAACGAGACTGTTTGTGGACTGGATTTAACTGAAGACGAAGGAGAAGATCCAGGAGAGGAGATAAGATCAAGACCCCATCAGAAATTTGAATTTCAACCTGACTGGCAAAAGGAAGGACAAAGAGAACAGAAGACAGAGGAAATCACATCAGAGATAGACTTGATATTTGAAAATAAATCAAATTTGAAGAAAAGAATTGGTCAGCACTATGATTGTACAGCTATACAGGATCACAATGTGCCAATGGAAGTTTATAAAGAACTTGGGAAGAGGAAAAAAAGCCGATGGAGAATGTGGATTTTAAAAGAGGCAAATTTAACTCATCCTTGGAGAGACAACGGCTGAAAAGAGGAACTTTTATCCCTTGATGAGTAATAATTAGGCTGGGTTTAAATTACTATCAAGGATTATTAATTAATTGATTGTTAGCAATAACTATAGATGCTTATAATAAGATTATGTTTGATAATGATATATATTAGTTTATCTATAGCTGGGGAATTGGGTTACTTAGATGGTTATAGAAAGATGATGTGTTAATGAATGATATATATCTGCTTATCTATAGATGGGGAATTATGCTACTAAGATGGTTATAGAATACTCTTGGTAAATGTTTTTGTTAATGATATATATTTGTTTATCTATCGATGGGGAACTATGCTATTTAGATGGTTATAGAAAGACTATGTGTTAGTGAATGATATATATTTGCTTATCTATAGATGGGGAATTATGCGATTAAGATGGTTATAGGATACTATCACTCTTGGTAAATGATCAATCAATTAGCAGTTACATAAAATTTTAGATAATTATATGGAATCTATAGAGATATGAGGGGATTAAATAAGGGATATTAATAGTAAATAGGATTTAAAGATATTATTAAAGAAAAAATAGATTGAGGCTAGAATACTTGATAAGACTTGTGGATATTGATATTGAATCACAGGATAAATTGTTAGATTTAAAATTAATAAAATGAGATTACCCATGAATAATAACCACTCTTGGAAGGCACAGAATTTATGGATACCCGATTAGGTCTTCTTATATTTAAATTTATTTCAATTTATCTATACTGTTTTTGGTTCTTTTTTGTTTGGTTTTATAAATAGAACGTCGTAATACAATTAGGCTTCACTTAAAAGGGTATTAAAACAACTAGCAAGATTCGAGATTGAGATGTAAGAATTGTAATAATCGATATGAAAATTAAGCGATAAACCTTGAATCTGAAATTATAAATATCATCAACACAAAATAGAGCTGGCTCAGAGGCCGAAATACACCAAGTAAATGAGATGAAGAGTGTGGAGTAGAGGAGAGAGGTAAGGGAAGAAGAGAGAGAAAGGAGAGAGGGCAAAGAGGGGGAAGAGGAGGAGAGAAAGGAGGAGTGGAAAGGGGAGAGAGGAGAAGGAGAGAGGAAGGGGAAGTAGAGAAGGGGAAGGGCGTCAGAGGGAAGAAAGGAGGTAGGGAGGAGGAGGAGAGAGGGGAAAGAAAATGATGTATAAGGCACAAATATGGTGTATGGAGAGCAGAAGAGCCCTCTGGGAGTTTTCTGGGAGTTGATGGTAAAATGAAATGATGGTAAAATGGAATGATGTAAACATTTATTAATATAATATGATGTTGGCTATGTAACAGTATATATGTTGTTATTTACTTTGAAAATCGGGGAAAAAATATCTTTAAAAAAAAAGAAACTTCTTCCTTATTTCTAGGTTGAATCTCTCCTTGGTCAGTTTCCATCCATTATCCCCTGTTTCACCTTCAGGTGCTTTGGAAAATAGCTTGACCCCCTCCTCTTCTTTGTGGCAGCCCCTCAAATATTGGAAGACTGCTATCATGTCTCCTCTGGTCCTTCTCTTCACTAGACTAGCCATGCCCAGTTCCTGTAACCGGTCTTCATATGTTTTAGCCTCCAGTCCCCTAATCATCCTGGTTGATCTTCTCTGCACTTTTGTAGAGTCTCAACATCTTTTTATAGTATGGTGATCAAAACTGGATGCAGTACTCTAGGGGTGGTCTTACTAAGGCTTTATAGAGTGGTTTTAGTACCTCACTTGATTTTGATTGTATTCCTCTGTTAATACAATTTAGGATTGCATTGGCTTTTTTGGCTGCTACTGGACACGGCTGGCTCCTATTTAACTGGTTGTCCACTAAGACTCCAAGATCCCTCTCACAGTTACTACCATTAAGCCTGGTTTCACCCAGTTTATATGTGTACTTTTGGTTTTTCTTGCCCAAGTATGTTGAATTTCATTTTGTTAGCTAGGGTCCAGTGTTCAAGTCTGTCAAGATCCTTCTGGATCTTGAGCCTATCTTCTAGGGTATGTTATTCCTGTCAGCTTAATATCATCTGCAAATTTGGTAAATTCCCCTTCTATTCTCTTATCTAAATCATTTATGAAGCTATTGAAGAGTCCTGGGCCTAAGACGGAACCATGTTACCCCACTGCTTACTTCTCTTCATGTAGACTTAGACCCGTTAATGTTTGGGGAGGGCTTTTTGGGGAGCAAAAATCTTACAAATCTTACTTGGTGCAGGGCAGATATGAAGTGAGAAATGGTAGAGCAAAGATACTCTTATGGATATTCCATGGACAATGGATAGATTTCCCAGAAAATCAAAGTATAGACAGAAAATAATAATGGCAGTAACATTTATCTAGTGGTCAGCCACTCTTCTGGACAAGCTCATGACCATGCATGAAACATTTGCAAGCCAAAGCTCAGAAGGAAATGGGAGCTGACAAGAGAGACTAGGAACAGAAAGACATCTTGTATTTTGTCTTTTCACACCAACAAATAAAAGAGATTTACAAGAAATTAAGCCTAAATAAAAAAATACTGCGGCAACATTAAATTGGTGCAACGTATTAAAGTACCAATTTAAGACTTCAGAACATAGTTAAACTGAAGTTGATATTCAATAATTAAAAATGGAACCGATGTAATAAGAATCATGACAGAATAAAAATATTAACAAAGTCTTTTGTCTAATCTAAGAATATTCTTATTCAACTAATCAAAAGAGAATATATTAAAACCTTATGTTAAGAGAGCTCCCAACGTCACATGGAGCAGAATTCTCTAGGGAGAACTATACAGCTAATAAAAAATAAAATTTGGTCAAGGCTATAAGCAGTTTGGCTTGTTTTTGCCATTCCTTTTGAAATATGTTGCCGAACTGGAGAGACTAAAGCCCGATAAGCTGATTCTGAGAATCTCCAAAAGCTCCACTCAGCCTCTTCCTCACCGTGTCTCCATCTGCAGGCTGACTCTTTGCCAGCGATCCCACAGCTGAGCCCCCTTCTCCTGGTAGTGCTCCAGGTCCAGGCTGCGCTCCTGCTTCATGCGGTACAGCTGGTCCGCTACCCCCTTGGCTCTTGCCAAGTCATCCTCCAAAGTTGCAAAGACGGCGTTCTTGGTGTTCACTTCACTGATCCAGTGCTGGAATATTAATGATACACAAGAAGGACAAGGAGCAAACATTACCATTGACCAAAAAACAGACAAGCTGGATAGGGAATCCTGGATAGGGAAGCAGGCCATTTTCTGGGGGCTTCTTTCTCAGCCTATTCCTGCTCCTTTTTCACAGGTGGGGTTTCTGCAGCCCTGTTCCAAATCTTGCTCTGCTTTTCTGTCCCAACAATCCATTCATGTGTGGCTACAATACTCCAGAGGACTTCAGTGACTTCTTCATAAGAATGCCTGCTTGCCATGAGCTGAATGTTCAGAAGCGGATGTTCCACCCTCAAGTGCAGGTTGTTCCTTCACAGAGTGACCAAGTCAACAACATGCTCAGTTGCCGCACCTTCTGCAGGTGAGCAGTTTCCTGGCAGGAACATTACCTATAAACATTGTGCGAGCGCATTCAAAGAAACTTTTCTTCTGTTGTTTTTTTGAGCGCCTGAAGGGGTGGTAATGATCTCTCTCTGCTAGATAATTCTGGCAGTGACAGATTCAGGATTAAATTCATCGACCGGCTGAATAGGAAACCCCATAGAAGCAATGGTCTGGTCTTTAGAAAGAGAGGCGCCTCCTTTGTTGACTGATGATAATGGGCCAGAAGGCCTAGTGAGCAGAGTTCATTGCTCCATCAGTAAGGAAGACAGATTTGTCCTCTTCCTTGTTTTTACGAAACGAATTTGGACAAAGATATTTGGGGGGGGGGGGGGGGGAGGCTCCAGCACAGCAATTTTGTCAACCCTCCCAGAAACCAACTCTCCCTCTCTGGCATTGGCACAGATTCTTCAGGCTTGCTTGGAGGGAGGCCTGTGTGTGACGGTCCTCCAAAGCAGCATGAACTGAGGGCTAAGCCAAAGGGCTTGAGTCTGGCTGAGGATTCAAGTGGAGCCAGTTGACTGAAAGGAAGAGGCCAGTCCCTCAGCAGCTTCTGGGCCTCACCTGACCCCCCTCTGCTTTCCCCAGGCCTTGTGGCAGGATGTTGCCTTTCACCTTCCCAGCAGCAAGCCCTGGGATTCGGACAGACCATCTCCTAGAAGCTCTTGCTCTTCCTGGTGGAAGAAGGCTGCATGCAGAACCTAAGCTCTCGGGCTGATGCCATGCACATGGGCAAAGGCAGGAGATGCCCCCTGCAGAACGCTCCCCTCTCTTTGGGGGGATTGCCAGGTTCCCTGCTGCTGCCCAGCTATCCTTCTCTAGTGGACTTTCTCTTGTGCACCTTGTCCAGGTCAGGACTATTTAGGCTAACTAATTTTTCTGTTCTCCATGACGAAAGGGATAGATTTTTCTATTTGGTGAAAACTCTTCTACAGGCAGTCCTTGACTGACATCCAGTTTAGAAGTTATGACAGATCCCTGCCAAAAGATAGTTACAACCTGGCTCCAACATTCTGAATCTGTTCCCCTCCCCCCACCCCCATGCCCTCACGTGACCACATTTTGTGTGCTCAGCAGCCATCCTGGATGTATGGCCATTTGCAGCCTCCCATGGCCACATGGCCACAATGTATGACATTTTTGCTGAAAACTGTCATTCACTTTCAGTTTTTGAGAAAAATGCCCCATGGCAAACACCGTGGAGTCATTTAAGGCCATGTGATTTATTTAGCAACCACCAGAAAGTATAAAATTGGGTCGGTCATGGGATTGTTTGGGATTGTCTTTACTTAGGAAAATCATCAGCAAGCTCCATTACGATTGTAAGTCAAGGGCCACCTGTATCCAAGTCAGCATCTTTCTCCCAAACTCATATTCCCAAGATATGAACCTTGCCACAGCTCATCCTTTGAGCCAGAAGCCAACATGGCCAGGCAAGCCAACTGGATACATGGTTTGCATGGCACTGGGGGTGAAGGAGAACAAGATGAAGGAAGACTGGGGACCAATTAGGCCGGCCGGCCTGTCCCCCCAGAGTAGGCCAGCCCGATTGTCCCATTTCCATCAGTCTCAGCACAACAAAGATGGCCTAGAGAACCATTCCGCAAGAGCATAGAAAGGCTGGCATCTCTCCAGCAGACAGAAGGGGCAGAAGGGGGCAACTGCTATTGACTTGTGGCCTTGTGTAAGAGCATCTCAGGACTACCAACCTGCAAGGAAGTCCGGTGGGACTGAATGGCAATGACATCTGCAGGCACAGCTTCCTCTTGACTCAATTTCACCTCATAGCCTTTGACCAAGGATTCAGCTCCTTGTGTATTCTGAATGATAACATCAACCATCTTTAGCCTACCAAAGAGAGAGAAAAAGGGAAATGTAACTTCCTGAAACATGAACAGTTGTCCTCCTTTTGTCAACCACAGACCATCTAGGCCACGATTACATTGCTGAACAGTAAAAGTACATTCAGAGTTTTTCCCTTCCCTCCATCCCCTTCTTGCCCATTGCCACATCTGGGAACTACTGAAAGCCCTTTGAGGTGGGCTTTATCGTTGCAGCATCCATTACCAGAATTTTGAAAGCTTCTCTTCCCCCTTTTAAGGACAACAGTCAGAAGACTTCAGGCTGATGTTACGGTGAGATCAGAAGTGAGGAGTGGATCTCCGCACTCCCATGCCAAGTTCTTCCCATTGGAGGGCTCCGAAAGGAGCTAAAACCACCCTGTAGGGTGGTGAAGAAAAGAGGTGTGCCCTGCAGGTTGTGGAGAGCAGCAACTCTCCTGCTTGGCCCAGGGTTTCTTCCCTCTCATCCATAACGAGGAGAAGAGGCAGCCATCATAGCTGCCATGAAGCTGGGATAGCCGAGGCAACAAAGAAATGTGAAGGGGCAGCGTAGATGAACAGTGACTGGAACTGGGTGAGAAGATTCCCTTTTTATTTAGACCCCAACTTTAAAAGAAAAAAAAAGAGGAAAATCCAGGAAAAGAGACTCTTAGAACTATTTCTTAAAGCGGTGAACAACCATAAAAAAGAAAAATCCTAGAGCCGAAAGAAAAGAACTAAGGAGAGGAAAGTTAAAGACCTTTTAAAACATAGAAAATTAGATGATTAAACTGGGTAGCCATTGTTTTGGAAAGGCATTATAAAATGCTGGAAGTTTCTACTTGAATAGCCGATTTTGCTTTCATAAATTTAACAAAAATGGGATTAATCAATTTATTGGACTTGAAACAATGCTGAAACCTAAGCTGAGGACACCATCTACTGGTGGATGGAAAATATACCATACCCCTACAAGCATAGGAAAATTCCTAATAAGAGAAATAAACAACATTCATTGGAGGACTGTGGTGATACTTATTGTTTTATAACTATATTTTATGATTACTGGATACTTTATTGTGAGAATAAGGAAGACTCTTGAGTAAAGTAAAGTGACTTTTGATTTGTGGAAGCTGCCTGGACTACTTAAATGGAAGTGACTGATAATCCTGAGATGTAAAGACTATGATTATTGATCCTTCTGAGGAGCAACACTGGACTTGAATACATTGTTTTGGGACTATTGAGTAAGAGCGGGACTTAATAAAATAAGACAAGATGCTCCATCTGGGGGAAATGAGTGAGATTTCAAAGGAAACTGTTTGAAACTGTTGATGTTTCAAAGCATTAGGGATACTATGACACAGAGAGATAAAGAACCTATTGTAAAGCATAAATGGGAAAATAGAAAATATTCTACAACTGATAATGAATGAAGATCAAAGAGTCCAGGAAAAAAAGGAACCAGCAGAAAGAATGGAGGAAAAGATAGAACAAACAAGAAAATAGACAAAGAGGATAAAGATAATAATGACTGATGAAATAAACCAAGGGAAAAGTACTTTTAAGAGAAAGTATGAAATCAGATAACTTGGAAGATACTTTTGAAAGGGAGATAGGGTTTGGGTGGACACTCTAGAGACCTGGCAGCCTAAGAGGATAGAGAAGGGAGAAATATTCAGACTGAATGGTGAAGACACAGATGCTGATAGAGATAAAAATCCAAGTGAGACGTATGGAAGGCAAGCCAAAAAAACCAAAACCCCCGAATAAGAATTGAAGTATTAAAACAGGCAAGAGATGATGGATAGAAAGGATTTTTTTCTAATATAATGATGGTAGAGGTAGAAATAAGAATACACACCTTTATATAAAACAATGATTAGATGGAAAGATTGGAGGTTGAAAGATGGTATTATTAGGTATGTTTATACAATAAGACGATTGGTACTTGAATGGCGTATTGTGACTTTGAACAACCAAATAATGAAGGACTATGTCTTAATATAAACATGTATATGCGGTGAGCGATGGCGAGCAGCGAGGAGGCCTGGAACGGCCCGGCGTTGGCGCAGTCCCACCGTGGCCCTGGCGCGGCCGCGCAGCCCGGTAGAAGATCTCTGTTGAGTGGCGGGGAGCGGTTGGGCGGCCTGAAATGGCCCCGGCACCGGCGTTGTCCCGGCACGGGCCGGAGTGGAACCAGGCCGACAGCTGGAGAGGAGCCTGGAGTGGTGTGCCAGAGACAGAGATATGGACTCATGGAGGGCTTTTGGACCATTCTCCCTCCTTATGAACAACTAGGCACAAATCCACTAACCTTTACCATCTATGCGTACTATGATTCATCTTTATGCCCCCCCTCCCTTCCCCCTGGAAAAGATCTCTCCATCCCATGTGTTTTTAAATATCTTTCCTACCCGTCAGTCCTGTATATATTTTCGATCTGCACTGTCGCCACTTTAGTCGGGCTTGCTGTTGTATAATTTTATGCGTTTTACCATCTTAAGCATGTTTACCATCTTTAGCGTTCCTCCTTTTATAGCCAGTGTGGCCTGGGAATGCTAGCGTATTCAAGGTTAGACCTTCTTTGCTTGGTCGTATCTAGCTTTGTAATTAGTCTGTGCAATTTTGCTGCAGTCACATATTGAATGTGATAGAGTTTTGACTTTATTGTTGCAAAATTGGCAGTTTGGACTGTCGGTCGATTTTTTAACCTTTGCTTTCATGACATTAGTTTGTAATGCTTGTTCTTGAGCAGCGAGTGTTAAACCCTCCGTTTCTTTCTTGATGGTTCCCATCTTAAGCCATGCCCATTTAAGGTTGTCATCACATTTTCATTCAATGTTTTTCAAATGCTGTCCATGCAAAGCTTTGGTTTTCCATCTATTTAGTTTGTCACCCAGCTGTTTTTCCTTATATTCTGCCTTTGTTTCTGTTGTTTTTATACTATTCTCCATTTTCACAGCCTGCAGCACTTTTTCTGTACTTTGGTTCACATAATTATTCAAATTCTTATTTT
Organism: Rhabdophis nuchalis; assembly: GCA_039707465.1. NCBI lineage: Eukaryota > Metazoa > Chordata > Lepidosauria > Squamata > Natricidae > Rhabdophis > Rhabdophis nuchalis. The sequence goes on along the minus strand of CM077654.1, from coordinate 29,519,876 downwards.
AATTTTAATTAATTTTAATTATTTTAATTATTTTAATTCTTCTACAGTTTGATGGATTTGCAATAGCCCCTGCCACCTATTTTTCTTGGCAGGTACAACCTGCTGATGTCACTTCGTGGATGTAAAGCATGGTGCATAATCAACAGTTTACACTTTTTCCGGTCCAGGTTTTCCAGTTCAGCCAAAGTCCAGTTGATGATTCCAGCTGAGTAGCGTATCACTGGAACTGCCCATGTATTAATGGCTTTAATTATGTTTCCAGCATTCAGCTTTGATTTTAATATTTTGTGGACCCTCCTGATGTATTCCTTTTGCGTTGTTCTTTGACTTTTCCATTCAAGATGTTATCTGCTTCCAATAAGCCTAGGTACTTGTATCCATCATCATTTGCTAATGCTTTCACTATGTTTCCATATCCCCGTTCTATTCCTTTCGTTTTTTCCATTTTTCCTAATATAGCACATTTTTCAAGTCCAAAGTTTATTTTGATGTCACTGCTGAACAATTGAACTGCATTGAGTATTGATTTAAGTTCAGTGGGGCTTTTTGCATACATTTTTAAGTCATCCATGTATAGTAGATGGTTTATGTTGCCATGTTGACTTGAGATTTGGTATCCCAGTTTTGTGTTTCGTAGGATTATAGACAGTGGAATTAATGCGATGTTGAACAATAGTGGTGAAAGTGAGTCCCACTGGAAGATTCCTCATCTAATGTTGATCATATAAGTTTGATTAATGTAAAAACTATTATTATTATTATTATTATTATTATTATTATTATTATTATTATTATTATTATTATTATTATTATTATTATTATGTGGTTAATCTTTGGTGAGAGTCACAGTCTTTGGGGCTGGTTGGTAGTTCAACAGCTCGAGTCCTAACCAAGGACCTAGGAACTGTTAAGGTAACATCGGAGGATATAAGCTGTTCCAAGTAGGGTGGTATTTTGTAGAGTCAGAATGTTCAAGTCTTGGGACTTCGCTTCCGGTTTCCGAAGGCGATGACATGCTTCCCACTTCGTCCGCCGCTTGCTGTACTGGTGGGCTCCTTCGGGAGCACAGGAGATTCTGAAGGAACCTCCTGCCGTAAGGGCGGCTCGCTGGGAGCCCCCAATCTGGCGGCGGCCGATGGAGCACTCCCAGCCTCGCCCCTGGAGCTGGCGAGCAGAAAGGGGGGAGGGGCAAATCTTGCCTCTTCGCCGGATGAATTCCGGGAACAACTAACCAAATGAAAAGAGTAGCTGAAATGCTACTGGAGGGCACTCCCTAATCTCTTGGGTTGCTGATGAAGGATAAGCGACAGGATACTGTGAGTTCCAGTTCAATCAATTTTAAACGGAGATTGGAGGGGGGAAGTTTTTTTGTTTAACCCCCCCTCAGATGAAGCGGCAATCAAACGATCTCTCTCCGTATTGGAATGGAGAGAGAAAAAGGACTAACTTGCTATTTGAACTAACTATGGAAAAGAATTGTATCGTATCGCAGTTGCAACAATTTGTTGTGGAGTTCTTTAAAAAAAAAAAGTAAAATGGAACTTTCACTTTTCCTCCTGTTAGAGGGCGAGGCAAGATGGCTTCTCTTTGTTCTCAGAGGCTCGCAAGTCTCTCCCAGTGCGTGGACTCCTGGATGTGGATTGCAAGGTTTCTTTTTTTTCTAAGTGAACTCTTAAGACTGGATTCTCATTTGGATTGCTCCGATACCTTGGACTGTCTCGACCGTCCGCTTCTCTGGTGCCATTTCTTTTACCAACTTAGAATTTAGAACTGAGGCTTTTAAAAAGCCGCCAACAGGAAAGTCAACTTCCGCCCCGTCCTCAGCTGTCTCCAGTCCAACTACACAGCCGAAGATTTCTTCACTATTACAGAAAGAACCTGCCGGAGAGAGCTCACAGGAACTGTCGGTTAAAGAAATGTTTTGGGAAATTATGAAAAACGTGAACGAATTGCGGAAAGAAATGACAGATTTAAAATTAGAACTCAGGGAAACACAACGAAGCACAATGGAAAATAAAACAAAAAATTGAGACGTTGGGGGGGGGGCTGAGATGGGGGAAGAAGTTAAGGAGATCTGGAAGGGGAGTCTAGAATTAGAAGGTTACATGACTAAAATTGAATTTGAAAGAATGTCTTTTTTTCTCAGGTTCCAGAATATATCAGAGTCAGAAAATGAAGATCTTAAAGATGTTATGAGTACAATCTTAGCAGAATACCTTAAAAGAGATAAAGAACAACTCTGGTGGGATATGGACCTGGTTTATAGAATTAATTCAACGTATGCTAGAATGCATAATGTACCAAGAGAAGTTTATGTTAAATTTCTTAGAGGAGATCCACAAGGGATGAGATATTGAGGGCCCAACAGGATGGAATCTTAAAGTACCAAGATAAAGAAATAATCATCTTGAAACAAATTCCGAAAAAAATTAGAGAAATAAGAAGGAAGTATTCCTTCTTGTCTAAGAAATTATACAAAAAAGGAATTTGGTTCAAGTGGTTATTGCCAGAGGGAATGCTGATCTTCTGGGAAGGGGGTAGAGTAAGAGTTAAAACATTAAGCGAGGCGGAGGCCTTTATTCAAAAACATTCTTCCCTTCTAGGGGACAAAGATGGGGGAACAAAGGGGGCGACGGCCTCACCCAGTGGCAGGGAAGAAGAGTCAATAGCAAAAAGACTTAGATCCCAAAAATGATTTTATTTGAAATTCTATTGTAATTGTCGATACAAGATAAAATGGCAAAGAAAAAGATGATTGAATGTATGGACTGCACAATGTAATCTTTGTATATGCCTATATTTTTAAATTTGTAAATCTATGACGTTTTTGGGAGGGCCACCTCCACCGACATGGGAGCTACCAAAATGTTACATTCACCTCATACCTTTTTCCTATGTATATTTTGAAAACCAATAAAAAAAAATTCTTAAAAAAAAAAAAGAATGTTCAAGTCTGGTAAATTTATAATTTCTAAATAGTGAGGTAGCCCTTTAGGTATTGCTCCAAGGGCTCCAGTTACAATCGGGACAACATGCGATTTCTTTTTCCACAGTCGCTCAACTTCAATTTGCAAGTCCCGGTACTTTGTGATTTTTTTCTTGCTGCTTATCGTCAATTTGTGCATCCCCAGGTATTGCAATGTCAATGAACCATACTTTTTTCTTTTCAACTATTATTATGTCAGGTGTGTTGTAGGCCAAGTGCCTGTCAGTCTGAATTCAGAAGTCCCACAAGATCTTAACTTTCTCATTCTCTAAAACTTTCTCAATCTGATGTTCCCAGTGGTTTTTGCTGTACTCAAATCCAAACTTCTGGCACAATTTCCAGTGAATGATCTTAGCAACGCGGTCATGACATTTTAGCTAAAGTTTGTGAAATTTTGCTGCACCCACTGATTAGGTGGTCGACTGCCTCATCTTTCTCATTATAGAGGCAATATTTGCTATTGGTGGTAACATGTTGAATTTTTGCCTTCATGCAGTTGTTGTTATTATTGTTGTTGTTGCTGCTGCTGCTGCTGCTGCTGTTTGTATCAAAACGAATTATACACAGAGGCCACACTGTTCATGTATTGATATTGATGTATATTTAAAAATAAAAATCCAATAAAAATTAAAACAAAAAAACAAAAAAGGACAATACAGTCAGGGCTGGGCTGTTCATCCCCTTCTTGGGTATTCTACTTTTCCAAAGGCAAGGCCTCTCTTTTTATGTCTCCCCCCTTCCCCCTTCAAAGGCAGAACTGAATTCCTCTGCACCACCAAGCTACGCACCACAACTAAGCTCTGCCATTTCCAGACAAAGAGGGTCAGTCCAGTGATGAAGCTAATAAACATTTCACAAACACTATAGAAAACAATAGGTCACTTCTTATTTTGTAAGAAGCAGTCAGAGTGCTGGCACTATACAGCAGGATAGGGCAGGGGAGAGACAGAAAAATTGGCCACAGTAAATTGCCTGTGCAATTTATGGCTCTCTGCAGATGCATGGGTCTCAGTCAAAATGAATCTGAGACTGATGCCCAATTAATGCTGAGCACAAGGGGAATTTAGCTAGCATTCAGACGTCTCCTATATCCATCTGTGTGCATTACAAGATACTTAGTTTGTGTATCAGACAGAAGGGTACACCTCCTCTATGTTTTTTTAACAGTTAATATGAATCTTAAATTTGGGCTGTTTATGCAAATGCTGTCTATCTTTTGCAGTGCATCGAGGGTTCCCAGAATAACTGCAGGGCCTCCTGAAAAGTGAGTTACAATTTAATACATTTATTGTTAACTAGCTATACCCGGCCACGTATTGCTGTGGCCCAGTCTGGTTAAAAGGCCAACCAATCTGTGTGTAGATCTACACTTGTACACATACACATAACCACCGTATAACCCCCAACCTACCTACCTACTGTATTTCTCCCTCTCTATCTATCCCTCTACCTACCTACTGTATTTCTTCCTTTCTCCCTCTATCTACCTACCTACCTACCTATCTATTGTATTTCTCCCTCTCTATCCCTCTACCTACCTACCTACTGTATTTCTCCCTCTCTCTATTCCTCTACGTACCTACCTACCTACTGTATTTCTCCCTCTCTATCCCTCTACCTACCTACCTACTGTATTTCTCCCTCTCTCTCTATTCCTCTACGTACCTACCTACCTACTGTATTTCTCCCTCTCTATCCCTCTACCTACCTACCTACTGTATTTCTCCTTCTCTATCCCTCTACCTACCTACCTACTGTATTTCTTCCTTTCTCCCTCTATCTACCTACATACCTACTGTATTTCTCCCTATCTATCCTTCTACCTACCTACCTACTGTATTTCTTCCTCTCTCTATTCCTCTACCTACCTACCTACTGTATTTTTTCCTATCTATCTATTCCCCTACCTACCTACCGTTTCTCCCTATCTATCTATCCCTTTCCCTCCCTCCCTCCCTACCTACTGTATTTCTCCCTCTCTGTCTATCCCTCTACTTACCTACCTACCTACTGTATTTCTCCCTCTCTATCCCTCTACCTACCTACCTACTGTATTTCTCCCTCTCTCTCTATTCCTCTACGTACCTACCTACCTACTGTATTTCTCCCTCTCTATCCCTCTACCTACCTACCTACTGTATTTCTCCTTCTCTATCCCTCTACCTACCTACCTACTGTATTTCTTCCTTTCTCCCTCTATCTACCTACTTACCTACCGTAATTCTCCCTCTCTATCTATCTACCTACCTACCTACTGTATTTCTCCCTCTCTATCTATCCACCTACCTACCTACCTACTCTATTTCTCCCTCTCTATCTATCCACCTACCTACCTACCTACTGTATTTCTTCCTTTCTCCCTCTACCTACCTACCTACTGTGTTTCTCCCTATCTATCTCTCTATCTATCCACCTACCTACATACCTACCGTATTTCTCCCTATCTATCCTTCTATCTACGTACCTACCTACCTACCTACTGTATTTCTCCCTATCTATATATTCCCCTACCTACCTACCTACTGTAATACAATAATACAATAGCAGAGTTGGAAGGGACCTTGGAGGTCATATAGTCCAACTCCCTGCCTAGGCAGGAAGCCCTATACCATTTCAGACAAATGGCTATCCAACATCTTCTTGAAGACCTGCAGTGTTGGGGCATTCACAACTTCTGGAGGCAAGCTGTTCCACTGGTTAATTGTTCTCACTGTCAGGAAATTTCTCCTCAGTTCTAAGTGGCTTCTCTCCTTGATTAGTTTCCACCCATTGCTTCTTGTTCTGCCCTCAAGCGCTTTGCAGAATAGCTTGACTCTCTCTTCTTTGTGGCAGCCTCTGAGATATTGGAAGGCTGCTATCCTGTCTCCCCTAGTCCCTCTTTTATTAAACTGTATTTCTCCCTTTCTCTCTCTCTATGGGCCACCTGGGAGTTTGCTATCTCAGTGCCTTTTTGGCCCTAAGAGGCCTCCTTGACTGAGGAAATGACTGTTGCCTGGTGGGAGGAGTTACAGGGAGGTGAAAACCTGATCAGTGGGTACATTTTACATTTGTGTACCTTGCACACGACACATGTGTGCTAGGCACAAAATGAGTAGGTATTCTATTATCGGAAGTCCTTGTGAACATTGCGTGAAAAATTGAGGTAAATCGGTCCATTAGTTTTTGAGATTAGTGGATTCGTACAAACTATTTTACATTTTTATTTATATAGATAAAGCAAAGCCAAGAGGCAATCCTGTCTTCTTCACCAGCTATTTTTAAAAATGCAATCAAGATGCGTTGCCTTCGAGAAATTGGATTCAAGAGATTTTTCCTGATGGCCCTACACAAAGAATTAAATTCCCTTTGGTTATACAAACCAATCAGCAGTGCACCCCACAATCAAACAGTCTCTCTATATGCTACATTTTATTCGCAGGCAGCGCAAATCTACTCGGAATCCTCTCTTTCCCCAAACTTTCTTTTTAATAGTACAAAACACCCTAAGCTAGAGGAGTCCAGAGTCTGGTCTTCTGCCACTTATCAGGTTTCTCTTACATGGTAAAGCCATCATTCCCCTTTTGGGATTAACAGGGAAAAGGCCAGCAACTTACTTGTCCAGGTAGACTGCAGAGAGCCCGTAGACCTGATCCATCTTTTCCACCAGCAGGTTGAGCTCAGAATGAAGCTGTGGAGTGCTTGACCCAGTGGGAGACTTGTGCAGAAAAATGTGGCATCTCTCAGTCAGTTGATCCAGGTCGACTCTCAAGTGGTGCAAATCCCCCTTCAGGCGCTGCAGAGAGAATCCCAAACCATGAGCACAAGCAGGATCCCAAAGGCTCCTCAGTGACCAGAAGCAGGACCAAGAGGCCTGGGACCATCATGGCCTCATCCAAGCTTCCCCACAACCAGGTGTCTGGTGAGCAAGGATTTAAGGAAGGATCTTTTCGGAAGAGACCCTGCATATCTGGCCTCAATCCGTACAGAACTGTCTCCTGTGCCAATAGATTTTTTTCCAGTTTGGATTATGCTGGCAATTTGACATGTTCTTTAAACATGTGAATATAATGTTCAATATATGTTAGGGAGATGCTTTTTACTAACATTTGGAAAAGAAAGAGGGATAGAAAATAAGCATAATAACAAAAGCAGTCTTGCCCCGAGATTTAGAAAGCACTGCTGAGCATTTCAAGCAAACCCAGAGTTGTACAGAACCCATGAAAGCAAAATTACGCATCAAAACAACGCAAACTCTTTCTGGTGAATTTGTACTGGAAAGCTGCAACTCAGAGAAAGATTCTGAGTGAATTTGCTTCTTCTTCCAATCGGCAAGATGAAGAAGAAGCAAAACAAGGAACTGAAGGACATCATGGTTCTGGGTCTCCCTCAGAAGCTGTGATTTGCAGGAAGTTAGGAAACAAAGCAGGGATTCATTTTGTGAGGAATAAGCACAAGGTTCCCTCTTACATTCCACACTATTGCAGCACAATCTGTGGCCTCTGGCCTTCTCAGTCCTCTTGCCTAAAGAGAAGGCAGCCTGGGAAAGTGTTAAACCCCACCGCCCCCACCATCTGGAAATGCCAACCTCCTGCTCGGCCATTCGGAAAGTATTTTCCTGCAGAGCATCCCCATCGGTTCTGGTGCTGCTTGGTGTCCGGATGGTGCCCACCAGTCGCTGCTCACATTCCTCCAGGTGAAGCCGGATGTTCTTGAGCTCAGAAAGGTAAGTCCGAGAAGCAGTCTCATCTTTATCCTCTGCTCACATAGAAAAGAAGTGAACTTTAAATGGTGAACTCAAATATTTTATAGATTTATGGCAGCATGCCGGTTTTCAAGCCACAGCTTCCAGATTTATATTTGCACTCCACCATCTCTGGCTCAAAGAGCTGCAGCAAGCCAAGCTGGGAACCTCACTGCCAACGGCGGGAAGTAGAGCTGAGCCAGGACCCAGAGCCCCAGGAGGGCAGCCCACAATTATGATTCTCTGCTGGGGACACAGGAGCCCAGCAAACGGTGCTGCCCGCTCTGAGCTGCCCTGGAGAGTCGCTGGGTGAGGGCAGAATGAACCTGGACAGGTGACTGGGAAGTCTCACATAATATTTGAACAGTGAGTTCCTTATTTCTTTGAGCTTTCTGCCAAATGGATTCTTTCTTGCTTTCTACAACACTCTTTTCCTCAGAACAGACGGGAGACCCTGCAAATGATCTCAAGTACAATCACCACAATTAAACTCTCCAATTCCAATCAACTTCAGCAGCATTCAAAACCATACAAATCCACGCAAACAGATTAAACACAAAACTACTGGACAGCCTTAAATGCCACACAGATGTATGACACTCCCAGCTCCGGGGGCTGCTCTGAATGTTAAATTAGGCTCACCGTTTTCCATGGATTGCAAAAGCTGCTGAAAATGCTCTTTGCACAAATCAACGTCTTCCTCGAGGTGCAGCCGATCGGCCAGGGAGAAGATCTCCGAGTCTCGGCTGTCCTCCAAGAAGTCTTCAAAGTGCATCTGCAGGTTCTTCATGGTGTGATGGCACTCTCCTGGGGCCAGAGCCCGCAGCTGTGAGTCACAAGGAACACAAAGAACACCGCTACATGAGGATCCTGGCACCTGGCACCTCTCTACCTGCCAGGCACCTGGAATCTCCAGCCAAACATCTTCACAGGGGTTTAAGCAACACATTTTCCCAGACAGTTTCACAGTAAGTGCATACACTGGCCGAGATTTCTACCATATGGCTTGGGAACTCTGTACATTGCAGTTAAACAATGTTGGGGAAAAGTGGAAGATGCTCGTGGAAAGAACATTAACTCATGAAGAAGACAGTGGCATTTCATAAATATCTAAGCTAATGCAAAATTTTATTTAAGCTTATTGGGGCAAGGAATTGTCTTCTTTGCTTATCCTATGAAAAGCCATTATATTGGTAACGTCATAGGAATACAGGGAGTCCTTGTGCTCCCCAGAGGTACTTACAACCCAGGTTCAAAGTTTCACTGCCTGCCCCTCCGTCACATGGCTGCATTTTTCGGCCATTTGCAGCATCCCATGGTAATGAGATCCTGATTTTCTGCCTTCTTTGATGGAAACCGCATTTCCCAGCCAAAAATGCCCATTTGCTATAATGGGTTTGCTTAATGACTGCAGTACATGTACTTGGTTGCCTTAATGATCACCGCAAAAAATATGGTAAAATCAGGAACAATCACATGGTGGCCCACTTAACCACCACGGTTTAAGTTCATAATTCCAGGCTCAACTATGGCCTTAAGTTGAGTACAACCTACTTTTAATCAGCTAATTTTTACTATGAAATCTGTGGTTACAAGATGAATTTTGAGTTCCCCGTTTTGCCAATCTTCTGCAGCCGCCAACCCTTTCCTTTTCATTTTGGAACAGATACCACCTACGGTCCTGTCCAAGGCCTACCACTACATTTCATCCGCTGTTTTCAACTGCTCTTCCTTCCTTTCCTACTGAAAATGCCAGCAACCAACTTTCTAGAGATCTGCACTGTTACCTTCTCCAGGTTCCAACTCTGCACCAAAGTGACATCCTTCCTCAGATAGTTCCAGGAGACCAGGCTTTTCATGTTGACATGCAGCTGGTGCCATAAAGACATCACCTTCTGGTAGAGCTGCTCCACTCTATAAGAAGAAGGCAAAGGATTCCCTTAAGCTCCCCCTCAAATGAGCTCCATGACTGAGCAGCAGCAACACCCCACCCCCATGCAACGAAGCCCTGGCTGATGATGGCAACAAAGGAGGACCAAGGATTTCAAGCGCTTTGAATCTTTGCAGGAGCTCATCTCCTTCCCGTTACTGTACTCAAACTGCAGGCACTTTACATTTCTCCTTTGGTTTTCCATGTTCCCTCCTGGCTCTTTGTGAACAAGTCTTTGCCATTGTTATGGCACTCTTACTTAATTAGTTTGCTCCTACTTTTAACTGGGACATTTCTCAGATTCCCAGCCTGGCCAACTGTCGGTCATTTCCATTAATCAGTGAAATGAGCTGCTTCCAGAAGTTGTGGGTGCTCCAAAAGGAGATTTTAAAGAAGAGATTAGACAGCCATTTGTCTGGAACGGCATGGGGTCTCCTGCTTGTGCAAGGGGTTGAACTAGAAGACCTCTAAGGTCCCTTCCAACTCTGTTATTCTGTTCCAACTGTCCCAATCTTGCTTAGTTTCTGAGATGGACCAGGTTTAGTGAGGTGTGGACACCTGCGGTTGGCTTGCATACATCTGTTTTATAGCACCGTTCTCAGATCAAATATCCATGTCTGTTTAAAAATGTGCATTTCAAGTTAAAATGCAAAAAACTGAAAAATGCATATTCTGAAAATCTATGAAAAATAAACGTGACTTTTTTGTGGGTATTTCAAATGTTTATTTGTAGTTTGATAGGGAGTTTATAAATGAGGATCTCTGGGGACCAAGACGGCCCGAACAGAGACAGATCCACCCATCCCTCCTCGGAGGCTGCCTCTCACCACAGTGGGGGAAGAGAACTTTGCTCTAATGATCTTCACACCCAACTTCAAAGTAGTAAAAGCACCTAAAAATTCAAATTAAAACAAAGCAAAGCAAAAAAGAAAATAGTTGAGCAAAATATTGCAAAACCTAAAGAAAGAAACAAAACAGAACAGCTTCTTTGGCAAAAGAAGAAGAAGAAATTCTGAGGTCCTTGCACCAAACGCCGCACGCAGAGCTCCCTTGAAGCGCTTCTCATCCGCCACAGGGATCAGTCCAGGACCCTCACCCCGGTCACTTTACCTGCTGGCCATTTCGATGGCCTCTCTGTTGGGAGGGGGAACCAAGAAGCAGACGGAGGGCACCGTGGCCTCATTCCCAGCGGGACTAATCACTCTCCATTTGGTTCGCTGACCGTTGTCTTTCAGCACACACTCATCGTTGCGGCAGATCGTGATCTGTGGAGGTAAACCAGGTGTTTCTGTAGCCCAGCAGACCTTTTTTTTAACCCCATTAAGGGAGCCTCTGATTCCCCCTCCTTCTTGAAACCCTCCCCAGCGTTTCTCTGCAGCCTCTTGGAGAAGCAACGGCAGCGTTTTCTAGCAGCTTCTCTCAATGATGAAACCCCCATAAAGCTTTGGCTTTCTGCAAGATCGAATCTGGTTCTGCCACCGGGACAGAGGTTTCCCCTTCGGAGCTTTCGGACTCTGGAAAGCTCTAGGCCGATGCGGGTTCTTCCACACACGTTTTGCTTTGCAAAGGGCTCGCCTAGTGCAGTTGGAGAAGCCCAAAAGAGGCTCATCAGAAACTGCCCCTGAAACAGCAACCTTTCCTTCCTTTAAGAGCAACAGAAGACGTACAGGTGGTCCTCAACTTGCAACTGTTCATTTAGTGACTTTTCAAAGTTACAATGGCACCGGACTTACGACCGGTCCTCGTCCTTAATAGCTGCCACAGCGTCCCACAAGGTCACATGATCAAAATTTGGGTATGTGGCAATTACCCTCTATTTATGATGGTTGCAACAACCCGGGTCATGTGACAGGGTCATGTGACTATTTGTGGCCTTCCCAGCTGTCTTCTGACGAGCAAAGTCAATGGGGGAAACGGGATTTGCTTAATAACCATGTGATCCACTTAAGAACAGTGGCAAAAAAAGATTGTAAGATTGGGCGCGATTCACTGAACTCCTGCCTCTCTGGGCAACAGATGTTCCGGTCCCAATTGTGGCCGTAAGCCAAGGACTAGCTCTATGTAGAGCCTGATCATTATTCTAAGCCACGATTAAGAAGGCAGCGCAAGGAGGAACCCTTGGATTCAAACCTTTTGGAAGTCTGGAAACAGGGACTCCCAGCCCCCCCTTTCTTATTCAGGGAATTCACCAGCCCTCCCAGGTTTTCCTTCAGCTGCTCTGGCTGACCTCTATTTGGCGGTAATCGCAAGCCGCCTTCACGGAGATGGTGTTCCTCAAAGGGCACTCGGGGTTTCGGGGCTTCAGCTGGACGATGCCTTTGGACCTCCCCACCAAGCTGCCCACGGAGCTCTTGGACTGGATGAGCTGCTCTTTTTCGTCCTGCTCAAAACAAAAGCCAGATGAGAGTTATGAGAAGGGGGGGGGGGGGGGGAGAGAGGCAGTCACAGCAAGGGAAAACACCCCCCCCCCCAAGACACCAAACTCCTACACAAGCCCCGTGGGCCCCCCATCAGGGGTGAGCATTTTGTCAGGGGCAGGAGTGGGAGGGGGCGTGAGCAGAGGAAGCCCCCAGCCAGCCCCTCTTTCGTCCTCTCCCGGCTGCTCATCCTCCGAGGCCCCTCCGCCCGCCCTCCCGCCTGGGAGCACAGCCCAGGACCCCAAGACCAATTTACCCCAGGAACAGGGGACAGAGCAACAAGAGCCAGGCCCACGGTCTCTTTGGGAGAGAGAAATGCTGGCGTTTAACAAAATAAAGAAATGGAAGCGGTGGCAGAACTGCGCAGAAAGGCTGTTCAGAAAGATTGATGCATGGACTGAAAGCAGTTTAAAACCTGGCTGAGACAATGCTGGTAGGTAGGAAGATTGTTGAAAGAGATAGATAGATAGATAGATAGATAGATAGATAGATAGATAGATAGATAGATAGATAGATAGATAGATAGATAGATAGATAGATAGATAGATAGATAGATAGATGATAGATGATAGATAGATAGATAGATAGATAGATAGATAGATAGATAGATAGATAGATAGATAGATAGATAGATAGAGTTAGTTTAAAAATGAGCTACCTGTGCCTGTCCCAGGGGAGCATGGTTGGAAGAAATACAACTGTAACTCATTCATTATGATCATTAGGCATCGACTTTGGCCCCAGGCAGGTGCCTTCTTTGTAGCCCTCAAACAGAGGCAAGTTTCTTTGGGTTGTTTTGCAGCGTCCCGTCCCCCCCGTCTTCTCTGCACAGTTTCCCTTCTCGGGGTCCCTCAACTTTCCCCTCCACATGGCTGGAGGCTGCCTCCCCCGACTGCCGCAAAGCCGCCTTCCTTCTTGCAGAATGCTGGCCAGGCCAAGAGCTTCGGTGCAGCCCAACCCAGGTGGAGGCTGGCTGGCTGCAAGGACAAAGCTCCCCCTCAGGAGGAGGCTTCCAGCGACCCTCCTTCTCCTGGTTACGCTTGGAAAGGCTTCTCCGTCCCACGCGTCTTTCCTGCCGTCTCCCTCAGCCACATTGGAGGCCTCCTTTTCCTAGCCAAACACCTACGTCGTAATACAAGCCTCGCCAGCACCCTCCCTCCCATTCCTCACTAGCAGTTCAAGAAGCTCACTCTTGTCCTTTCCTGCCCCTCTCCTAATCTCCATGGGACGCAGGTGGGGAAAATCACTGGGGTTGCAGTCCAAGCAATCCAGAAGACAACAGCTGGAGGACGCCATGGTGCCGCTTCTGATTCAGAGCCAGCAGGCCCAGAACTGCTCAGAGATCAGGCCTCAGGGGACAATGTGCTTCTGCCAGGCAGCCACTCAGGAGGGGTGGGGGTGGGGAGAAGCCAGCTTAGGGACGGGGTCCACACTGTGCAGCATCAGCCCATTAGCAGCAGCCCAGGAAGGACCTGGAGGGCTGCTCCCCATCAAGGGAGACAGGCTTTGGCCAGACGGATCGATGGCATTGATCTCTGACTCAGAATCCCATGACCACCCTGTGCTCCCCAACAGCAGCCACCCACTTCAGTGTGCTGAAAACAAACAACATGCTGGAGGCCGCTTCGCAGATACATGTGAGGGGGATGCCAATCAGACACGAGGGGATGTCAGTAAAGCAGGCCAGGGAACGGCCCATCATGCATACACGTTCCTTATTTGCTCTTAAAGCACAGAGCTATTAGCAGTGCTAGGATCCACTCTAATCCAATTAATCGATTCCCAGAGCATCAAAGAAGGCAACTGCTGGAGAAGATGCCAGGAGCACAGTTAGCAAAGGTTGGGGAAATTGTAGACAGGTGTAGACAGGTCTCTGGGTCTACAGGATACCGTGCGACTTGTCCAAAAAGCACCCACCATGGAATCCTGGAGCAGGTCCTCCAGGCGGGTCAGGCTGGTATTGCGGTCACAAGAATACTTCCTTTTGATGTTGTCCTGGAGGTTCTTCAAGAACATCTCAGATTCCCGGGCATCACCAAAGAACTGGAAGGGTATAAAGAAGTCTTTCATTGGCCCAACCCCACAAAACACGCGTACCTCCATGGCAAAGGCAGGCCAGTGTAGGGAATCCTGGCATTGTGAATTGACTGGGGATTCCCAGCCCTCCCTGGGCTGTCCTACCTGGAAGTAGGCGGTGTTCTCCCTCACGTGCTGATCCACGCACAAGCATAGCTGCTTGATCCAGAGCCACTGCGTCTGAACTGCAGCACTGTAGGCCTGGAAGAGACAACCAGAGCTCTGCTGAAGGACAGGAAAGCCCAGCAGAAGCTGGGAAAAACCAAAGAAACAGTTGTTTCAAGCAAAGACTTCCCACAACTATGTGCCCAGTTCCAGAAAGGAAACTTTTCCGGAAGACAAGACAATTGCTTTATATTTCTGTTTAAATTGTATTAGGTTACATGATGCACAGGGCTTCCAATAGATTGCTTTACCACATAGGCACTAACTCATCCATGGATCGAGCATGTATTCACATGGGAATGAGAGATGGAAAAGGCTCCCCAAAGAGGACACTCACACTCCCCAGCCACCCTAAGCCCTGGCCTTGCCACCCCCGCCCAGAACATTCCCAAGCAGGAGCCAATAAGAGCCCCCCTCCCAGCCATGTCCTACCTCCACCGTTTGCTTGGCGGGGTGATTCTCCAATGAGAGCAGCTCAGCAGAATCTTGCAGGGCCCGGAACACGTCCTGCTTCTCCTCCAGCTCCTCCGTCAGCTCCTGGGTGGGGACACATCAAGGGCTTAGGAGGGGATTCTGGGGCCGAAGGAGACGGAGGGGGCCTCTTGGCCAAAGACAAGTCGGGCACATGAAGAGATTTAGGAAGATGGCAAGCCACCATTGGGGAAGTGAGCAGGAGGTTGCAATGCTGAGGGTCCTACTTGTCTTTCTGGGGTGTGCTGAGGCTGTATTCCAAAAAGGGGGCCGCTGTAAGACTAAAGGGTGAGGCAGGCAAGGGCAACGTTCAACATCTGCATCTGTGATGGCACACGTGCCAGAGGTGGCATGCAGAGCCCTCTCGGCTGGCGCCTCAGGTCAGATCTCCGTGGGGTTTCTTGCGTGAGCTTCTGTTTCCTTGCAAACAACGAAAGAGAAGCTCGTGAAAGAGAAAGATCTCGCTGCGCTCCTGGTGTTGGGATGCCCCCCCTCCCAGCTGGTCTCTGGGCCTCTGCTGCACATGCGCGCATGTCCGCCCGCATGCCTGCGTTTGCTCGTGTGCCCCTTTTAGTTTGGGCACTCGGTGTCTAAAAGGTTTGCCATCACTGATCTACATCAACATCAATATTCAATAATAGGATCATTTTTTCATGTCCTTTTTGAAGAAAAGGACAATTTTTTGAAGAAAACTCAAACAATATTTTGAACATTTTTTAAAAGTTGGTGGACACTCTTTTAAATACTGCATAGTATTTAAAAAAGAAATGCTATGCAGGCTGAAATCCACTAGAATCATTCAGAGATGTGATGGCAAGAATACTGAAATAAAACAAAAATTAGCATTGGGTTGGTGATTTTCAGTGATATCATCGTGGATTATCATCAGCGAGTGATCAGATTAGCTGATTATGACAATGTTGATGGCCTAGAACACTTTTAATTCCACCAAGTCTTCCATGGGGTTCGAGCAAAGGAGGTGGCCGAAGAGGGTCCGGACTATGCTACAAGTTGGTAGCAATCTTTGCCAGCGATGCATGCCACAAACGTGCCCCAAGGCCCTGGGTCAAGTGGAGCAAAGGGAAGGATCCCTTCCACGCCTGGTGCTGTCCAACATATTCCCAAGTGACATGGAGGCTGAGATTACTGGAAATCAAGGAAATTGTCCGAGTGCTAAGAGTTATCCAACTTTGGATCAGCCATCTGAAGAGATTCTAGATTCTTTGGAGGTTTCTAAGAGAAGCAGGAAAGTTCTGTCTTGGAAATACTGTGGCAATAGGTTTCTGCAGCTGGGCGGGATTATCAGAGTTTAGGATCGACTGAAATGGTGAAAACAACATGACTAGATAAATAATTTAGCATTCTTCTAACTTCACTGAGAAATGTCAGGAAGGGTTTGGTAGCAACTTCCGGTGGTGAGAACAGCTCTGCTGAATCCTGCGAAAATCCAGCTGGCAACTGCTGCCACGAGACCCTTCGGGGTCACAGCTGTCTTGTAGGGACGGTGAAGGAAGGAGATGCATATTGCTGACCATGAGGAATCTGCAAATTCCTCATTAGGTCCGAAGCAAGCTTTCCCCAAATGGCAGCAGGCACGGCCACCATTGCTGGCAGCCACGAAGCCGGGACAATCAGGAACCAAGATTGTGCAGGAGTGGTGTAGGGACAGAACACTGAAATTGGGTGAGCTATTTACCAACTTTTACTTTGATAACTTGCAACAACAAAAAGAATATGAAAAGAAAATTCCTAAGCTTAAAATAGCTGTGAATTGATACAAAAAAAAGGGGGGGGGGGGGGAAACCCAGAAATGAAAAGATGATAAAAAGCCCAAGAGAAGCTATAAAAATACAGACACCGTGGAAAAAAGCCCAAATAATTTGAAAGCGACTTTAGGTAGAAACTATTTGTTTATTTGAATTTCTAAACCCCTTGGATTTACCCGATAATCAGCTGTTTTTGACAGATTGCTTACATTGGATGGGGCATAAGGCAGCATCTACTGGAGAAAGAGAAGTACTACAACACTATAGCCACAGCTAATTTGCAATGAAAGCTAATCTAATACACACAAAGTCTAATACACAGAACAGAAGTAATAACATCTGGTGAATGGCCTGACCTTGACTCCGTAGTTAGAAGATGTCTGGGAAAATTTGAGAATATTCAATAGTGCATTTTCCCCCTTTCCTTTTGAAGAGTTACAAAAGGAACTAATTTGCAAATAACTAAAGCTTACTAAAATTGACTATTGGATTATGGATTAGAAACACTGGAAGAATTTAGAGGAGTAACCTGGATTAATTTGGACTAGGACTATTACTGTTAATTAATAGAATATTCTAAGAGGCAAAAGAAGAAAAGGTCAGAAGAAAAAAGAGAAGAAGGAAATAAGACTTTATAATTTGAACAATTGGGAGATATATAAATTGGGGAACTATAAGGCTGTAAATTATTATGAAATAAAATGTGGGGTTTGGGAGATATATCTATGGGATTGATATCACTTGATTAAACAGAAACTTTTTAAATATTGAGATATTGGAATAATAGAAATATACTTTTCATAAGCTCTTTCAAATTACTATAAAAGGGATCTAGAGACGTATGAAGAAACATTGTGCATGTTAAAAAGTCTGCATGAATCCTTAAGAAATGACAAAGAGACAAAACAATTGTTTAAAGATACAGAGATGAATGTAGAAGTTATTTAACAGCTGGGGGGCAGAACAAGAACACGATATTCAAGAAATAGAGGAGAAACCAGAAAAAGCAGGGGAAGGGGAGAATAAAAACGAGACACGGGAAGCTAGGAACAGAGAGGAGGAGAGTCTAATAAGTAGAAGACAAATACATAACATCACCATTCATGATGCTACAGAGAGAAGAGAGAAAAAACCCTTTAAAAAACAAAAACAAAAGGAAGTTTTGTGGATGGGCAGCCGAAAGAGGCAAAAGGTACTCAGAAGGGAAAGTTTACTAGACACAAAAAAACCTAAAGAGATACAAGATTACAAGAGAGAGAGATAAAAGACAGACCAAAAAATCAATAAACAATGAAATTTTAGAAAGACAAAGAGATGATGGACAATTTAAAAACATATTAATAAAATGGGAAAATACCACAACCCCAATAAGTTTAGATGGTAATTTAGGACAATTTAACTTAAGGGTTAATATTAACAGGGTGTTAAAAGATATTGTGAATTCAAAATACTAAGGGTTAGAAATGGTGGGGACCTTGAGATATACTCTTGCGATGGACTGAATATTATTAATGATTGGTGTTAGGAGTAGACTCCTATAGTTGGGTAGACAATATAAAGTCATTGTAGCTTTAAGGCTGATGTAATGTTAGAGTGCAATTAGTAAGTGCAATTATCTCTAACTATAATAGAAGGCAAGGAGAGCGCATCTCTCTCTCTCTGCTGGATTTGCTGTGTTTGATAACTGTTTGCGTGAACTGTGATTACTGAAGAAGACGGAAAATTGTGTAAGCTATTTGATATTATTGAGACTTTGTTGTTTGACTCAATTTGACATCACTGCTTATTGAGCAGTAGCTTAGTTTAGTAGTTTTTACAACCTAAGTAAAAACTATTCTATTTTACTTAAACAGTGTCTGATATACTTATTGTGTGTATATTAGCAACATTCCTCTGGCTGCATTCTCTGCTGCACATCCTCTGGCTTGTCTCCCAACGGAGATATCACCTAACAATTGGTGTTATTAGTAATCCTATACATTTGAAATATTGATGTTATGGTGGACTAATGAATGATTTAAAATATTGAATGACAACATTTACTAAGGGATAATAAACACAAGGTGCAAAGAATGTTATTTATGCTTAAATGAATCAAAGGGAAAAGGTAAAAGGAATATGAAATGAGACTACTATTGTTTGAAGTTGGAAGTTTAGAATTTCACATATTATTTGTACTGTTATTGTTAACGTTGTATAAAAAAGATCTGACCCAATCAATGCACTGTCCATAAAATATGTATGTTTATATTGGAAAAAATAAAAAACATTTTTTTTAAAAAAAGGGTCTGGTAGCATGTTTAAAACTAAGAAATGTTACGGTCAGCCACATGTTACTCCTCAAAGCCTTTGGCTGATAATAAAACTAGACTATTAGACTCTTTCCAATGTTTGGCTGTCACAGACCCTCTCTCCTTACGATATCCACACTGGAAAATAGGAAATTGTGATTACAAATCTTCCCTCGTGGGCCTCCTCTCTTGACTCCCAGAAGACCTAGGAGAAGTCCCCCCATCGTCTCCTTTGGTCGCTACAAGGTCTTTCTACTCACTGAGAAGTAATTCTGCTTTGTCGTCAGGTTAGGGTTGTTGTCGCTCCAGTCGTAGGCAAGCTCTTCCTCCTCCTTTTCATTTAGCCAAATTAGCTCAGTTGTTGCTTGTGATACAAACTCATACAAACTTTGGAGGTGGCGTAGTCGAAAACTGGATGTCTCCTGCATAAAGATGACACATTTTGTCACATTTCACAATATTCAAGTGATTTCTGCTCTTAGATGTCTTATTTGTGAACACAGAAAATAATTCCTAAAGAACTGCCAAGCAGTTTTCAGCACAGAAAATACCTAAGATCCAACAAGGGGTTCAAATTGCATACTATCCTCCTTAAACCAAGGAAACAAAAAGACACCAACTTCTTCAACTTCACTGTAAAATCTTTGAAAATGATGTGATGTGAAAAAATAGGCACACAAAGACGTATTAGGAAAAGGATATTCAGAAATGCCATATTTGGGGAAAGTAAATACAAAAGAATGCGAAAAGGCATCTGGTTTTTGTGTGGAATTTCTTTGCCCAACCTGATGGTTGAAATGCATCGAAATGAGAACCTGAGCAAAGCAGCCAGTGAGCTCCTGAGTCCTTTCTCTCTAGAGAGGATGAGGGGAGGGCAGCTAAGGAGCCCCAGCCAGGAATCTGTCCTTGTGGCAAGACAAGTGGCACACACAGAAATGGCCTTGGAAGGAAGAAGCAGCTGGCACTCCCTGAGCTTGGCTGTTCTCCTCCAGATGGTTCCTTACCTGAATAGATAACATTTTTAGTGCTAGAAGAACCACCAGAAGGAGCGCCAGCACTTGAAGGTGTTTATGGATAAAGGAGAACATTTGTAGCCCAGGGGAGAGAGGAGGGGTCCTTGGTGCTCTCTGAGCTTGCTTGTTTTCTTGCAGAGGTTTCCTTACCCAACTAGGTAACATCATCAGTGCTAGTAAGGAGTGGGGTTTGCTCTCCCTTTATATTCTAGTGGCTTGCCCTGTCAGTCTTGGTAGAGGGGATCTTGGTGGTTCTTTGATTGGGCCGTTTCCTCTTAATCTGTTTGGAAGTTCCTTGACTGGGATGCTGCTTACTTCTTGATTGCTGGACTGGTGTTAATCTATGCTCATCTGGGTGTTGATTGCTGATGGGGAGAAGTTTGGGTCATTTTGTTCTCTTTTTGACTTGTTGATTGTTTCTTTTGCACAGTATGTAGATATTGTTTATGTCTTTGTGTCTATTGATGGCCAATTTGGAAGAGCACCAGGTTTCCAGGAACTCTCTAGCGGTTTTGGACTTGCTTGGTCTATTGTTTATTTATTTATAATATGTTTATATATTTATTTGATTTTTATCCCACCTTTATCACTTTATAATTAGTTATTCCCACAACAACTTTGTTAGGTGGGTTAGACTGAGAGAGAGAGTTATTGGTTCAAAGTCATCCAATCAGCTTTCATATCTAAGGTGGGACTAGAACTCATCGTCTCCTGGTGATTGGCTCAAAGTCACCCAGCTGGCTTTCTCATTACCTAATCGTTTCAAGTTGAATGTTGCCTATTTGTGTAATGAAATGTCTGAAGGGAAACAACCAAGCTTGGAGAGCATCAAGGACCCCATAGCTCTATGTTTTTTGGGGGTATATGTTTTATTTACACTTTTTCTTTAACAACCAACATTTCTTGTGAACAGTGTAGTGATTAGGTTGACATATTTTTCACACAGTGCTCACAGTAATAATACAATTGCATATACAGAATTTTTGTCTACCAAACTTCTAGCCTTAATGTGCTCAATATAATTATATATTATTTTATGTATCAGTTGATATTATGGTATTTCCCTAATCTATCATTCAGTGTTCCACTACATTTTCAATATCTCAACTTTCTATAAATACCAATAAAACCAGTTGCCAATAAGATTTAATCAGTCCCAAGACTATATCTCTAAATCCCCTGAATTTATAGTCCTTGAAAATGATATTTTCCAATATATTTTTACATCCTGTTGATCGTAATAAAAGTCAGGGTTAAGTAGCTTTCCAGATGTAGTTTACTTCTCTCACCACTTTCTTTTGAATTTTACACATTGCAGTAATCTTCTTCCTCCAGTAGATGGCTCCCCTGCTCCCAATTCCAGGGTTCCACAGAATGCAAAAATCAGAAACAGCTGATTGTCATCCAGTCAGGAGAGTTTAACAGAGTTACCAAGTTGGAAGGGACCTTACAGGTCATCTAGTCCAACCCCCTGCCCAAGCAGAAGACCCTACATCTGCCTCTACCTAGGATTGAACTTACAACCTCCTGATTGGGAGGCGAGAGATCCACCTCTAGTCCACAGCAGCAGTTAGAAATTTAAAAAAACACAATTTCTCCCAATAGACACTTATCACAATGTTGTTTCCAGGCTTTCTGTTTTAAATCATCCCTTAGGTTTTTTCTTTTACTTCTGAATCTTTAATCTTCCTCTTTATTTTTAATCTTTAATCTTTCTCCATAAATCCAATTGCGTTTTTTAAAACATTTTGGAGATCATTTTGGGGAACTTTTAACTTAGGTTAACTCTCTAAGCTAACAGTTGGAAATTTTCTCACCCAGTTTCACTGCTCTGTCCACACACTGCTCCAGCACAAGATCTTAATGTCCCAGTTGTCAAAGCTTGTGTATAAGTATAATCTTGTTTACAACAAAATTGGTGACTGACCAAAAATGGCCGTTGTCCCTGATGCTGTTCAGGAGATCAATGAGGAAATTGTGGCATCTCCTTTCTTCACCTCCCCTCCAGGGAGGATTAACCCCGTAGGGTCTCCCAGCAAGCAGTTGCTGCCTGCATTTTATGGAGCCTGGCGAAGCTCCACTATTTTGCAGCCATGTGACATCAACCGGAAGTCCCCATAGCTCAACCTTGGGCTACAGAGATTCTCCTCTATTGGCACTGGCACTTCTGTTAGGGCTTCCAAAAGTTTAGGAATTTGCAAAACATTTTCAGACATCCTTTTGGCCCTGGAAAGAAATCTGCCAAAGATACTCACCATCAGTTTGCAGTACTGAGTCTCCAGTTTCCCCAGGGTTTCAGTGTAGCTAGCACGGAAATTTGAAGACATTTTACTCTAAATGAAAAAGAGAACAAAAAGGGCTGATTAAAAATAATGCTACAATAGTTGGAAATGCTCATGCTAGACATGATGCTTCTTCGAAATTCTTCCTTTCCCTCTTCTTTTCAAATAACACACTGTGGACTCAACACAATTTAACAGAGAGTGCCGCTCAGGTCCAATTAGGGCCATAGTAGGCAACCTGCAGCCCATGTGCAGCCCCTAGACCAAGTTTTGCAGAACCCAAAATTTCCTTCAGGATCAGCCATCAAAACCAATCATTTTCAGCAATATGGGTTGCTTTTTATTTTTGCCTTCTTAAATACTCAAGCTGTACTTGAGCATTGAGGTGGGCATTAAGCACCCACCTTTCAGAGTTCATCTATATAAATAAAAATGTAACAAGAGTTTGTTCAAAACTGCTAATCTCCTAAAGTACTGCACCGATCGCTTCCAAATTTTCAGATTCAGATTTATTGAATTTGTATACCGCCCTTCTCCCTTTCGGGACTCAGGGCGGTGCACAGCCAACGGTAAAAGTAGGTAATACAAAAACTAAAAACAACGTTCCTTTCAAGTACGGCACCAATGATATATATAGATTGTGTAGATGTCACACCTGTGCCAGGTACATGCAACGGAAATGTAAAAAATTGTAAAAAAGGTAGGTAGATGGATAGAGAGAGAGCTGTGGGCCACAGCTCTCTCTCCTTTATGACATAAAATACTCTGTCCATAAGATTGAAGGAGAAATACAGTAGGTAGGTAGGCAGGTAGGTAGAGGGATAGAGAGGGAAAGGGCGAAATACAGTAGGTAAGTAGGTTGGGGGTTATACGGTGGTTGTGTGTACGTGTTTGTGTGTGCAGGTGTAGATCTACACACAGATTGGCTGGCCATTTAACCAGACTGGGCCACAGCAATGCGTGGCTGGGAACGGCTAGTAAAGAAATAAGCACATTCATAAATTGCTTTTAATCAGCCCAGTGTTGTGGTGCTATTCAATCTGGAGGTCACCCTATGATGAATCTGTGACCCTCAAAAGGTTCAGAAAAAGGGAAATAATGATCCTTCCCTGCTCTAGAGACAAATTTGCACTATGAAAAAGCCAACTATTTCCATTTCTTGATTCTTTCTTCCACGAAAAGTCCTGGCTGCTTTGGGTCTTCTCTGTCCCCAAGAGAAGGACCTAGAGTAAAGACTTGCCTGTTAATGGATTGTCTCTTTCTCCAGCTCAAAGGCAGCAGAATCGACTAGAAAGCCTTCCTACTCCTTCTCATTCTTCCTTTTAACATGCAAAGAGAGCGGCTGAGTTCCCACCACATGTGGAACCAGAAACCCACACGCCTCAATTGAGTCTAGACCAGTGTTTCTCAACTTTGGCAACTTAAAGATGTCTGGACTTCAACTCCCAGAATTCCCCAGCCAGCATTCACATCTTCAAGTTGCCAAGGTTGAGAAACACTAGTCTAGATTATTGGACAAACCCAGTCAGTAACTCAGCCGGTTACTTTGGAGGAGGAAAGGTCCAGCCGGTTCTGGAGGAGGGCCGTTCCCTCTTCCCAGGTACGGAGAACGACTCTTGTGGAAAGACAGTCTGTGGTTGATGCTCGTGGAAGCCGCCTCAGCCGCCAAGTTATCAATGCCAAAGAAGCACAGACTGCTCCTTTCCAAATATATAATGTGACAGAAAGGGGGAAATGGCTAAACGTAGGACTAGACAGGAATCACATTGGCTACATTTGGTTTCAAATACATTTAAACAAATGAATGACTTTAACTCCGCACTGCCCCCAATCTTTGGGGAGGGTAGCTTTTGGCCACACAGAGGTCAAAGGCTAAACGGGGTCCAGAAAAAACAAACCCTCATATATTCCTGTAAACAGTCTTGCATTATTTATATAAGTTCCATATTTTTCGGACTATAAAACACACCAGACTATAAAACGTACCTAGGTTTAGAGAAGGAAAACAAGACAAAAAATAGTTTTTGGCCGCCATGGGTCCTGTTTTTGCCCTCCCCGCCATCCAGAAGCACTCTGCAGGCCAAAAGCTCGCCCGTTTTTGGCCTCTCAAACCCTCCTCTCGTCCTTCTTTCAGTCTCCCCAATGATGGGGAGGGCAAAAACAAGACCCACGGAGGCCTCTGGAGGCCAAACCAGGCCCATGTTTAGCCTGCAGAGTGCTTCTGGATGCCAGGGAGGCGAAAACAGGAGCCATGGAGGGCTTGGGAGGCCATAAATAGGCCCATATTTGCTCTATAAGACACACAGACATTTCCACCCACTTGGGGGGGGGGGGGGGGGGAGTTCGTCATAGGGTAAATTCAGAATAAAGAGTAGAATAGAACTCAGATGCAGAAAAGCTCCAAGTGATGCAGCAAGCAAAAGAAAGCGAGATAACTCAGAGATCAGATCAGAATAATAATAATAATAATTTTTATTTATAACCCGCTCTCTCTCCCCGAAGGGACTCGAGGCGGGGCACAGGGAATTAAAAACTGTTAGAAAAAATACAAAATTTAAAACAATAAACATACATAAATACTAACTAAAAGGCATATTAAACAGAAAACCCTGCGCTAAAATTCCCAAATATTTACTAAAAATCCCTAAACAATCAGAAGAGACTATCCTAGGCCGGCCAAGCGAAAAAGATGTGTTTTTAGTTTCAGACGGAAGGAGCGGAGGTCCGTGGTAGTTCTAATATCGGGGGGAAGGTCGTTCCAGAGGGCTGGGCCCGCCACAGAGAAGGCCCTTCCCCTGGGCATCGCCCACTGACAAAGTCTAGTGGACGGCACCCGGAGAAGTCCCTCTCTGTGGGAGCGAATCGGCCGTGAGGATGTATGGGGCAGGATCCGATCCCGCAGGTAGCTAGGTCCCGAGCCATGGAGCGCTTTGAAGATGACAACTAGCACCTTGAAGCGCACCCGGAGGACAACAGGCAGCCAGTGCAGCTCGCGCAAGAGCGGTGTTACGTGGGTGAATCTAGAAACACCCATAATTGCCCGCGCGGCTGCATTCTGGACTAACTGAAGTCTCCGGGTGCACCTCAAGGGGAGCCCCATGTAGAGAGAGTTACAATAGTCCAGTCGGGATGTCACGAGAGCATGAGTGACTGTGCGAAGGGCGTCCCGATCCAATAGGGGGCGCAATTGGCGAACCAGGCGAACCTGGTAAAACGCCCTCCTGGCCACGGCTGTCACTTGATCTTCCATGGACAGCCGGGCATCCAGGAGGACACCCAAATTGCGCACCCCATCCACAGGGGCAAGATGTTCGCCCCCTATGGCCAGCGATGGAGTTAGCTGGTTGAATCGGGCAGCCGGAAACCACAGCCACTCGGTCTTGGTCGGGTTGAGTCTGAGTCCGTTACTTCCCATCCAGATCCGCACGGCTTCCAGGCACTGGCACATCACCGCTACGGCATCGTTGGGGTGGTTTGGGGTAGATATATACAGCTGAGTGTCATCAGCGTAAAGATGGTACTCTACCCCAAAACCACGGATGATCTCACCCAGCGGCTTCATATATGTGTTGAACAGGAGAGGCGAGAGGACCGACCCCTGAGGCACCCCACAAGTGAGGGGTCTCGAGGTCGACCTCTGCTCTCCTGCCAACACAAATTGCGATCGGCCAGAGAGGTAGGAGGAGAACCACCGTAAAACGGTGCCTCCCACCCCCAACCCCCCCAGCCGATGCAATAGGATACCATGGTCGATGGTATCGAAAGCCGCCGAGAGGTCTAATAGGACCAGGATGGAGGAGCAACCCCCATCTCTGGCCCTCCAGAGATCATCCACCAACGCGACCAATGCCGTCTCGGTGCTATGCCCGGGCCGGAAGCCGGACTGGCGCGGGTCTAGATAATCAACTTCCTCCAGGTGACGGGGAAACTGTTGTGCCACCACACTCTCAACAACCTTCGCCAAAAAGGGAAGGTTGGAGACGGGACGATAGTTAGTTAAAAGAGCTGGATCCAAAGAGGGCTTCTTAAGGAGGGGCCTCACCATAGCCTCTTTTAGGGAAGCAGGCAAGGAACCCTCACTTAAGGATGCGTTGACAACCTCTTGGAGCCAGCCTCGTGTCACCTCCCAGGATGCCAGTACAAGCCAGGAGGGACACGGGTCCAATAAACATGTGGTGGCTCGCAGTCGCCCACGTAACCTGTCCATATCCTCGGAAGAAACGGAGTCAAACTCCTCCCAGACAAGATCTGCCTCGCGGCATCCCACTGGGCCATCAATGGGGGCTAGCTCGTTCTGTATCTGAGCGATTTTCTCCTGCAGAAAAATCACAAATTCCTCTGCTCTACCCTGTAGCGGGGCTTCCCGCACCCTCTGTTGAAGGAGGGAGCGGGTCACCCTAAACAGGGCGGCAGGGCAGTTGTCTGCGGATGCTATGAGAGTAGCACAATGATGGCGTTTGGCCACTCTCAGCGCCACAATGTAAGTCCGTAAATGGGCTCTTACCTGTGTCCGGTCAGATTCAGATTGAGAAGACCTCCATCTTCTCTCTAGGCATCTCTTGCGGCGTTTCATCACCCTCAGCTCCTCGGTAAACCAAGGGGCCAGGGTGGCTCGGCGCCACACGAGAGGCCGCAAGGGCGCGACCCGATCCAAGTCTCCCGTGGCCGCAGTATTCCATGCGGCCACGAGGTCCTCCATTGGGGCGCGGGTCAGGGGTACAGGAAGTGGCCCAAGCGCCGTCTGGAACCCATCAGGGTCCATAAGGCGCCTGGGGCGGAACCAGATCGGTGACTCTGGTTCCGCCTCCCCGCGGTGGGGAGTAGCGGTTGGAAAGTCGAGCCGGAGAAGTGAGTGGTCTGACCATGACAAGGGCGTGATGACTATATCCCCTATACCCAGATCACTCTTCCATTGGCCAGAGACAAAGATGAGATCCGGTGTATGTCCACCCTCGTGGGTGGGGCCTTGAATTACTTGGGTCAGGTCCATGGCCGTCATGGAAGCCATGAACTCCCGAGCTACCCCGGATGATTCGCCCACCGATGGCAGATTAAAGTCCCCCATGACTAAAAGTCTGGGGGTCTCGACTGCCACCGTAGCGATCACCTCAAGGAGCTCGGGCAGGGCTGCTGCTACATAGCGGGGAGCCAGGTATACAACCAGCAAGCCCAACTGCCTCCCTAGGCCCCACTTCACGCAGAGGGACTCACAACCGGTGGTCTGTGGCACAATGGTCTCTCTCGGCTCAAGACCTTCCTTTACAATGACCGCTACCCCATCACCCCTGCCTAGGGCCCGGGGCTGATGAAAAGCGCGGTAGCCTGGTGGGCACATTTCAACGAGGGGGAGTCCACCCTCGTGGCCCAACCAGG
This sequence comes from Rhabdophis nuchalis, assembly GCA_039707465.1. Lineage (NCBI taxonomy): Eukaryota > Metazoa > Chordata > Lepidosauria > Squamata > Natricidae > Rhabdophis > Rhabdophis nuchalis. Next base: position 29,492,386 of record CM077654.1, on the reverse strand, counting down.
TCTCCGCTATTTCTGCCAGGTCCGGCTCCCCCTCTGACACAAGGTCATGGATGAGGGGGGCTTTGTTGACAACGGACCTGGCGTTGCAAAACATCAGCCTCAGGCCCTGGCTCTGTATTCCCTGACCACCTAGCCTGCGGGGGTTGTGACACCTGACCGTTTGTAACCAACGGCCACGTGTCCCCAACCGGGAGGATGGAACAGAAATTAGGTCAATGATAGACTATTTCAAAGATGCAATCAAGAAGAACATTAAACAGACATGGAAAAAGGCAAGATACTTCGGGCATTGGCCTGATAACGAATGGACACAAAAGTGATAATAATAATAATAATAATAATTTTATTTATAGACCGCCTCCTCTCCCCAAAGGGACTCGGAGCGGTGCACAGGGAAGTTAAAAAAGCAAATATAAAATACATAAATAGCTAAAATAAGAATTAAACAAATTGTCCCTGCGCTAAAACCCACTATACTAAAACTAAACTACACCCCCCTAAAACCCAGTTAAAAACGGAAGACTAACCTAGGCCGGCCAAGCAGAAAAAGTGTGTTTTCAATTTTTGACGGAAGGAGCGGAGGTCCGTAGTTGTTCTAATTTCGGGGGGAAGGTCGTTCCAGAGGGCTGGGCCCGCCACAGAGAAGGCCCTTCCCCTGGGCGTCGCCCGCTGGCATAGCCTAGTGGACAGCACCCAGAGAAGTCCCTCTCTGTGGGAGCGGATCGGCCGCAGGGATGTATGGGGCAGAATCCGATCCCGCAGATAGCTAGGTCCCGTGCCATGGAGCGCTTTAAAGATGATAACTAACACCTTGAAGCGCACCCGAAAGACGACATGCAGCCAATGCAGCTCGTGCAAGCATTGCCCTACCACTAGGCTCGTCTACTCAGAGGACCTGCTGTAAGATGGAGAGGCGGACTACAAAAACCTTTTGGGTTCGCATTGGAGCCTCCTAGTGAAAGGCTTAGTGATAAATATCTTTTGAAATTGTTGCATTGGCTATCAGTGCTACCCGGAGGAATAAGATGATGATGAGGTGAGGTGAAATAGTTGTAGATCAAGAAAAACATTAGCATGTTCTAGAACAGTGTTTCTCAACCTTGGTGACTTTACTTCCTGTGGACTTCCACTCCCAGAATTCCCCAGCCAGCTATAGCTGGCTGGGGAATTCTGGGAGTTGAAGTCCACAGGACTTGAAGTTGCCAAGGTTGAGAAACACTGTTCTAGAGAAAATCAACTGAGCTCTGGAAACAGGGCAAACTTAATGCCACTCTGCCTCCCGGTGTCCTCAAAGCCATCTTGAAGTGGGTCAAATGAGCCCCGGTGGGTCTGCTCACCTGGTACATCCTGGCCTCTTTCACGCTGGAGCCCATCCCTTCGACGCTACTGTGGACCTGGCGCTGAACCTCCAGCTGGGCTTCCACGCTGGGCAAGTCATTCCCCCATTCGGATCGCTCCAGCTTCATCTGAAAGGCCATCAAAAGGAGCCACCAGTCAAGGCAGGGAAAAAGGATCCCCAGGTCTTCCCCAGAGGGTCCTGCTGATCAGCACCGCTTCTTTCTACTCTACTGTCTTTTTCCAACATGTTTAAAACTTAAAAAAGTCATAACTATTTACATTTACAGCATTTGGCAAGTGAAAATCAGTGGAAATCTTTTCCAAATTTGCCTAACTTTTACAATAAATAGGCCAAATAATGTTTTTCAAGGCAAACTGGCCTACCTGTGTTGTGCCCCAAGTCGGATTACTTTTAAGAGCAACACGACAACCTGGGGCCCTTTGGGTCATTGTTTCAGAGAGAGTTTTTACCAGAATCTTCAACGCTTACAACAACAGCAAAGCTTTTAATGTCCTGGAAAAGCTCTTAAAGATTCAGAGATGCATCTGCCTGGAAAGTAGCCTGTGTTGTAGTATTGCATAGCAGAGTCAAACATCAAGACCTCAACACAGGAAATATGGCATTTTGTATTACATCATAGCACGCACGTTTCATAAAATTTGCCAATTTCAGTTCGGGGGGGTCATGGGTTCTGGATTTTTGATGCGTTCTGAGAGCCCATTTGAGGTACCTCGACTCGGAAATTATTACCCAACAATGCAACATTTCACCCAGATAAAGATTACACCCAGACAGACAGGAGAGTTTTAGTAGTATATAGATTCTGCTCTTCAGAAAATTTTCCCTTTACTTTGTATGAGGTTTTTGTTAATAAAACAAGATGGCTTTTATTATACTTCCATAATCTAGAGTATATGAACAAAACAAATAACCAAACCATTTAAAAAACTATTCATGGAATATTTCCCCCCCAAAAGTACACCCACAAGATTGGGCTCATACAACATAGCTAATCTGATGACTGAAGTAACCCATTTTTAAGGTTTGTAATGACACCCTTTAGACATGAACTGGGGACATACAACCAACTAAGCCACAAAAAAATCTAACCAAGCTCAACACTACGCAACTTATGTAGCCTGTTGCACAAGGGCAGTAACTGACCTCGTTCAGCACTTTGTCTGAACACCACCCGACCCATCACCTGATGTCCTTCTCTCCTTCCCACCATGCAACGCACCTGTATCTCTTCCACCCAAGAGAGCAGCTCGTACACAAAGCGGAGGTTGCCCTCGTCTTCAGAGGATGAAACGGCTACCAACTCCACGCGAGACATTGGCTTCCGAATCCAGGCGGTAGAGGCAGGAGGGGCAATCGTTCCTTTTAGAAAAGGTTCCGTCTTCAAGTGTCTAGTGCTCAAGGAGGAAGGCTGTGCCAAGTCCAAGGAGGAGGGGGAGGAAAAGTGACCTTTCCGGTAAAGATTGGTACATTCCAGCCTCAAAGTTACCAATTCATCTTGAAGCCGCACAATCCTGGAAGAGAATCAGGCAAGATGGACAACATCACCACCAGATGGATTTGTAACTGGCTGACAAACTGTACTCAACTAGTAGTCCTTAATGGTGCGACATCTACACGGAGGGAAGTAAGCAGCGAGGTACCACAAGGTTCCATCTTATACCCAGTCTAAGATCTCCACAGACTTGAACAATGGGCCCTATCCAACAAAGTGTAATTTAATGTGGAGAAAAACAAGGTTTTATGCCTGGGCAGGAAAACCCTGCCTCAAAAAACAGTAACTGTGAGAGGGACCTTGGAGTTCCAGTAGACAATCACTTAAACATGAGTCACCTGCGTACAGCAGCCACCAAACATGCTAATACAATCCTTGGTTGTATAAACAGAATCAAATCACGTGAAGTATTAGTACCGCTTTATAAAGTCTTAGTAAGGCTACACTTGGAATACTTCATCCATTTTATTTACTACATTACAAAAAAGATGTTGAGACTTTGGAAAAAGTGGAGAGAAGAGCAACTAAGATGATTAAAGAACCGGAGACAAAAACATATTGAACAAATCAAAGAGAGAAGCAACCTGGAATTAAGGAGAAACTTCTTAACAGTGAGGACAATTAACCAGTGGAATAGAAGTTGTCTTCAGAAATCGTGAGTGCTCCAACACTGGAGGTTTCTAAGAAGAAACTAGACAGCGACTTGTCTGAAATAGTATAAGGTTTCCTGCTTGAGTAAGAGGGTTGGGCTAGAAGTCCTCCAAGGTCCCTTCCAGCTCTATTCTGATTGACTGATTGAAGGGTAAGGTTGGCAGAGAATCACACACACACACACACACACACACACACACACACACACCTGCAAACACAGTGCTGGAAATTTCTTGACCCTTTATTTATTTATCCCATTTATATGACCATCCATCTCATAAAAACTCTCTCTGGGTAGCATTCAACAATAAATAAAACAACTATACACAAAAATACTAATTATTAAAATCGAAAAACATGAAAAAGTCCTTGACTTATGACCATAATCAAGCCCAGAATTATGGTCATATGTCACGATTGCAAATTGAGGGTTTTATTGGGGTGCAGATATTGTAGCATTTGTACTTGTGTGAGATGCGAGTGGAGTGCAGTATAAATTCAGTCCAGGGGCACATCCAGCCATGATACGGTCTTCCAAGTGGCCCAAGACCCTTCCTTGGAGAGACGGAGGAGCCATCCTTTCCCCAGGCTGGAAAGGCAACTTCGTTTCTCAGCTGCCTTACGGGCTCTTAAACGCTCCTTTCTAAATGCCCACCAGCATCACTCACTTGAAGACCAGCTCCTCCACCTGGTAATAGTTCTCATCCCGGAGGATCTGGACATCCATCTGCAGCTGTCGGAGGAGTCCCTCGCACTCCTGGAGGTACATGAGGACATCGGATTCATACTGCACTGGCTGGCCCGACTCCAAGTGGGCTTCCTCCTGGCAAGAGATAATTTAAGCTTCTTAAGGAGATTCTCTTTCTGTGATGCTCTTTGAGGAAGATGCCCAAAATCTCTGGCGGAGGAACTCTACAGTCGGGAAAAGGGAACTGATCCTACAAAAAGGGTCAGCCGAGTGTCCAGTGTGCTACAGGATTACAGACCAGAGCATTTCGGTACGTGTAGCAAGAAAGGCTGCAGTGACAATAGACTTATATACCGCTTCCCAGTGCTTGACAGCCCTCTCTAAGCGGTTTACAGAGTCAGCATATGGCCCCCAACAATCTGGGTCCTCATTTGACCCACCCCGGAAGGATGGAAGGCTGAGTCCACCTGGAGCCAGTTAGAAACTCCTGTAGGGAGCCCTGAGTTAGCTTGCAGTTCTGCATTCTAACCATTGTGCTACCACAGCAATGCTTGATAAAGGCAAGAGAGGAAAGTGCAAGTGGAGCAGGGGAGACAGGGAAACAGAGAAGGGGGAGGGAGGGAGGGAGGGAGGGAGGGGAGATAACCAGAAGACAGAAGGGAAAAGGGCAGGAAGCAACATAGCCATGGGGGAAGCCCAAGGGAAAGCACAGGGGCCGACAATGGAGCAAGAGAAACTTCACCAAGGTCCTATCAGGAGGAAACAACTGCAGGCAGACAAAACAACTTCGAGTTACAAATTGTGAAGTGCCTGACAGTCCAAGGGAGTGGAGGGGGGGCTGTTTCAAAGGCCAGTAGCCAAGGCTTGTGGCCCCCAGAGACCAAAGGTGAGACCACTCACAGCGGCTGTGAGGGAGGGGTGCCAAAGAGCAGAGACTTACGGCCTGCAGCGTGTTCCTTGCCAAGGTGAGTTTTTCCTCGCAGCTGAGGGTCCCATTCTGAATCTTGTTTGCTCTCTGCAGCAGCAGCTCCAGTCTGCAAAATAAGCCCCAGTCACTATTTCAAAGAGAATGGATGAGTCGCTTCTTTTTCTAAGTAAAAGCAGGGATAATTATCTTTATAGAGTTTAAGCCTCACAGAGGCAACACAGAAAAAAAACTTTCCCAACCCTCACACTGCCCAGCGTGGGTGTGGGTGGGTGTCACCTTTCCACAGCTGGTCGTAGAAGCTTCTCACGCTCCAGCATCTCTATGATCAGCTTTCCCCACTCTTCCTCCACGTCGTTGGGATGGTAGCCCTGTGGCAGCTTCAGGCGTCCGAATTCAATCCAGACCTAGATTCAGACAACAGAGGAGGAGGAGCCGTTTCTCCTGAGCCTGGCCACAGGACGCACCCTGTACAAAGAGGTCCTCTCCTGGGCCTTGAGACCCAAACTATTCATTCTTTTGTCCAGGTTGAGGTGCAGCAAAGGAGAATGGCCTTCCAGGAGATTCTCCTCTGCACAACCATATCTTGTCCAACAAATATTGTTTGGACAAAATTTAGAGAGTCTTAAATAACTTAAGGCACAGGAGGCAAGGTGTAAATTCACTGAGTTTGAGCTAAATTTCAGTCATTTCCATTGAAAACAACCGCCAGAGATCAGGCCTAGTGAGAGAGGTGTGATTGTGGCCACAGGATTTGGCAGAAGCCTACTTGGGGCAGGAAAAGGGCCTGATCCACCACCTTCCATAACTTCCATGCCCCTCCCCAAATGGTCTTCCCAGGGAAACTGCTCCCCCCCCCCCCCCACACACACACATTTAGCACTACAGAGAGTTAGAAGAGAGACTTGGTTCATGCTATAAAACTTCACCGGGGGGGGGGGGGGGGGGGGGGGGAGCTGAAGTCAGTGCTTACTTGTAACTGACACTTATGTGCCAGATTTAAGGGAATGCAGAACTGAAATTCTGCACCATCCATTAAAAGTCAAGCCAAGGTAATCCTTCTTTTAAGACACCCCAATACAAGTCTCTTACCTCCAGCAATTTGTATAACTCTTCAATGCTTCTTTTTTCTAACTGTTTTGTTGGGATTTCTGTTTCTTTAAAGTGGATATACTGGTTATAAAGTGCCTGCAAAATCAGAGGGTTTATCCGTGAGTCCTCTTTCTTAAGGAAGGCAAGGAAGATAAAAGGAGGGGAGGGGGGAAATGCATCGTATTTTGAGCTGTGGAAGTTCTTAGAAGTAAGACGTGAAATCATAAAGGGGAACTTCTCGCTACCAAAACTGGTGCTGCCTTTTGATTATCTGGGCCTGTGTTGACTTCCGATCTCTCACAGAAAGCCAGACGGAGGCCTCATTCAGCAGAAGGCAACTTCCCAGGATCTTCGGCTCAATCCTTTCCCAACGTTTCGTTTCCTTCCTGCAATCCTGCCATTCCTTGTGGCCTTCCCTGGGCCATTCTTGTTCCTGACTCTAAATCCACAAGAACTCACATCTGGATCATTGCGTGAGAGACAACGGCAACACGCTTTAAATGGGGCTGCCCTTCATGCAGGTAACGTGGAAGCTGCTGGTGGTGCAGAACCTACAGCCACACTGTTAGCCGGGGAAATCTGCTTCCAGAGAGCGATGCCCATTGTATCCCACCAGTAATTTTCAGGATACGATCGAAGTAGGGACTATGCAGCCACACATGGCCTGCTACCAGGATACATCAGGATCTGCCTGATGATGTCTGAGGATGCCTGCCCAGTCCAGGTAGCCAAGACATTTTCTGCAGTGGTCCTTCTATGGGGGATTCATACGCTGCCCTCCCCTTCTTACATTTCAGAGGTGCTGAAAACCTTCCCCCCAACCCCCCACGGGGCCTTTCACTACAATGTGGAATTGTGGGCAACTACCTGCTTTATCCATTTTGATGTTTTAAGGTAGGCTTTGGATGACATTGTGCATCCCCTAAAGTCTGGGGACCACGGTGGCCTATAAAATAAAGCACCAGAGCCAATCCTCCCTAGCCCTCAGCCACAGCCGGAAGAGCCATGCAGCCCAAATGCTTTTCAAAATCTTTCCTCCCACCTCAGTTGCCGAGAGGAGCAGAAAGGCGACCCCCCTCCGCAAGGCATAGATTCCCCTTCCTCATATCCAAATGCACCACTAATCCTGCGGCCTCTCACAGTTTCATCTCTCTGCCTCTCGGGACCCGGCCGGAAGCCCCAAAGGAAAGGAGAAGTGGGAAGTTGTTCCCCCCCCCCCCCAAAACCACAGCCTTCCCGATGAGACTGTCCTTCCTAGAGGAAAACCAATGCCCTGCCCCCCCCCCCCCCAGTTCCAAGAGTAGTGAACAACCAGAAGTCTTCTCCCTTCGCTCCTCCAAAGAGCAGCTGCCTATAGTTGGGAGCACCTGTGGTTGTGCCTGTGCTATATAGCCCAAATAGAGACTGCACATCAGAACACAGAGATAAAAAGAAACTTCTTCTAAGACCCCTCAACAAAAAGCCTCACGCTACTTCAGGGGCTGCTGTAATTGGACCTCAAGGTTTGTTTGTTTTTTAAATGGTCATGCCTTTATTACTTTATCTACTTTATAACAAATATAACCCAGTACTTTCCTACTTTGTCCTCAACAACAATCCTGTGAGGTGGGCTAGGCTGAAAAAGAATGATTGGCCCAATCTCCCAGTTGGCTTTCATGCCTAAGGAGGGACTGGAACTCCTGGTGTTTTTGTGGGTTTTTTTCCTATCAAGTTTTTTTCATTTATATCTAAGTATTTTGAATGCAGTGCATGGTCTGAGCATACCATTTACAAAAGAAAAAAAGATAACAGGAGACACAGAATATTATTTAACCTGGAATAGGCTTTATCAATGCTTAGAGATAAGAGGTAGACATTAGATGAAGAAAAGAGTTTTGTTATGTTTAAGTAAAATATGAACATTGTTTATAATTATATGTATGCTAATATATTTAACAGGAAAATAAATGAGCAAATATAATTATAAATATGGTTAGAATTATTTTGTTCTATCACTATTATTGCTATCCGTATATGCGGTCTCTTGGTTTCTAATCTGGTCTCCTCATCACGGGATAAGTGACTCTCTTGAGTGGGGATGCCACCCACAGCTAAGCTCAACCAAGGCCACAGAATCAACCCCATTTGTGCTTTGGGTCGAAGGGGGCTTCCACAAACGACTGGGCAGCAACGGAAACCAGGAGCCATTTCAGATCTGATAAGAGGAAAACTGGCCAGAACTTACCTTGAGCTTTACAGGGTTTTGGGGAAAAGATTTGTCACACATCTGTATCGTATGCTGCTTGATCCAGCTGATGAGCGTTTCTACACAGGTTTGATATTCTAACCACTTTGTATCCACTTCCTACAAGAAAAAGGGGAAATCAAGGACAATCGTACTGGATGGAGAGGAAACTCCAGGCAAAATCATCCATCCAGAGAAGCATCAAAATGAGGCAAAAGGAAAAACAGAGGCCAAAACACACCACTTCTCTTTGGCTTTGCAAAGGGGCCCAAGGCCAGTGCCAAGGCTCCAAGGCCACCGAGAGGCGGCTGGGCAGGACGGGGCCTCAGCACCAAAGGAAGCCCATCCTTCCTTTCTCAAAGCTGAGTTTCCACCAAGAGGCAGCAAGGAAGAGGAACGCGTAGAAGCACGGCTGACTTTCTAACCTGACATCGGCCAGAGCAGCCAGATCACAACTGCCCATTCCCTGCCAACACATCTCACACATCATGTCAATGTGAGAAAAGTTGAAGCAGGACAGCAACTTTTCCGATAATCTTCAATTCTTTTAATTTTAAAAAAAATTAGAAGCACAAACTATCAGTTCTTTTATTGTACGTCCACTATTTGTATTGTAGTTGACCAAAGGCCTTGGCTATCCTCTCAGTTCATTGCTTTTCTCCTTGCAGGCACACAGGGACATCATTCACTTGGAAACAACGGTGGTAAGAAGCTGCAGAAAAGCCAAATGTTGAGTGAACCCTCCAGGCTAAACAAAGAATAGCAAAACTTACAGTGGCACTAATTCCTTCTCCTCCCTCAGGGACTTTGGGGAAGCCATCATAAATTGAAGACACGTAAGTGATTACAGATTTTTCATCTGGTGAAGGGACATCAACATCTGGAAAAAAAAGAAAAATGACTTGTGTCTAAAGCTTTTTCACAACAGCATTACTTCACATTTCACGTAGGGGGATCAAGATTGTTGTGTGATCCACCATGGAATATAAATTCTCTTATGAACCAGGAAGATATTATTTTCTCTTGAACTCTTCTGCCCTAAAGTGGTGGGGTTTTTTACATCCAATGAATAACCTTCTCTCTCCTTCTTCAGCAAAGTATTAAGAACAGATTACCATCTACAATCTCAAGTTGCATAGTTCATAAGAAGCTGTATGGTGCACTGTTCAGACCGGAACTAAATGTAAGGCTCAGATTCTACAGGAATCAGTGCAGATCTATTTTAATCCACTAAATGCCTCCAGAAAGGCTGGAGGCCTACATGCATCTTGGGGCAATGTTGACTTTTTGATGGAAGCAAATTCTTAAAAGTGCTTTGGAAATCAGTAATGCTAGATAATAATAATATAACCAGTCATCAACATATGACCACAATTAAGCCAACCATTTGGGTCATAAGTCATTGCTTTGTTTTGCAAGGCACCTGTGTGATCATCTCACTCAACAACTACAATCCTAGCTTCATCCCCCACTGCAGTTGTTAAGCAACCACACGGGGGCATCCCAGACTGTGGGGGAGACCCTGGAAAGCCCTCCGCCCTCTGGTTAAACTTCTCAAGCAACCTCAGAGTGCTGAGGAGTGAAGGAGGAATCTACCTGACTTGGAAAGATGCTGCCAGTATTGTAAACCTAGTTGGTTTGGTTTATGGTTTATGGTTTATTATGGTTTATTAAATTTATATACCGCACCCTTTCCCAAAAGGGACTCGGGGCGGTGCACAGGCAATTTAAAAACATATATAAACAACAATATACAAAATATAAAACCAAATTAAATTAATATCCCTGTGCTAAAAATTTAAATATATTAAAACAATATCCCTAAAACCAATTTAAAACAATTTAACTGCAGACTGTGGGCTAGGTGATGTAAGTTAGGCCAGGCTGGCCTGTTGGAAAAAATAAGTTTTAAGGTTCTGGCGGAAGGAGCGGAGATCCGTGATCGTTCTCAGTTCGGGGGGTAGGTCGTTCCAGAGAGTTGAGCCCTCCACAGAGAAGGCCCTTCCCCTGGGCGTCGCCCGCTGGCATTGCCTAGTGGACGGCACCCGGAGAAGTCCCTCTCTGTGGGAGCGAATCGGCCGAAGGGATGTATGGGGCAGGATGCGATCCCGAAGATAACTAGGTCCCGTGCCATGGAGCGCTTTGAAGATGATAGTCAGCACCTTTTGGTTTGGTCAACATCTAAACTCTCTTGCCTTCCAGGGCCCAACTTTTTCAACTTATCTCCACCGAATGCAACCTCCCGCCAATGTTCCCTCAATCACCTTCTGCATCCAACAACCTGGTGACACCAAGCCGTTCAGCAATCTCAAAGGCCTGCTCCAGGTTCTCTCGGTTGCTTTGAATATAAACTCTCTCCATGTCCACAAGATCTGGTCTGTAGGAAACAGAGAAGCCAAACTATGACTCAGCATTTGCAAGCAAGTGGTACACATCTGCTAAAGGAGAAAAGGAACAGCCTCGTCCCACCTGGGGACACCTCTGTGAATGTAGATGATTTGCGAAGGGATGCCTGTCAATGGCTGCCTTCTGAGGAGAGCCTACTGAGAAGGCCAGTGTGCTGATGGCATCCTTCACTAACAAGGAAGGTCTTTTTACAAGAAAAGCTTTGTGAATTGGTGGGGTGAAGAGGTGGGGAAGCACCCAAAGTTTTGGTGTCTCGACAGAAGAAAGCCCCTCAACCACCCTTCAGTAGCACCCTGGGGTCTAGCTGTAGGATTCTGATCCCAAATTCTTTACGGCCTCTACGTGGAGCCAAGTTAAGCCTACGGCAGCCAAAAAAAGGCATGTTAGCTGGCAGCCCTTTAATGTGTTAGTCTGCAAAATGTGCCTCCAGGCTGCTTCTGCTTGAAACAAAAAATATATCAATAAAGGTTGAAAAAAATAAAATTCAACAAAAGATTGAATTCAGTAAAACTGGTTAGTCAGAAAAAGTGGCAAAGAAAAACATTGGATTTTGTTTGAGACCTCAGTGACAGCCTGGACAGTTTCAATATCCAGGTGCAAAATACAAATAAGGCTCATTAGAATTGTCACCTACTTTGGAGAAATTTCCCTGACCTGGTTGAGAGGGAGGAGAGAGCTTCTACCTACCGATATCTATGGATGACAGCATTGAACATCTTTCCATCACTCCAACAGGAAGAGAAGTTGGTGCACTTGAGTCCCACGTAACCAGCCGTTACTTTCTGTGACCACAAAAGGAGCTTTTCTTTAGCAGACATGTCCCCGGACTCTCCGCTGATGTAGATGTCAGAGATCTGAAGGACAAAACCAAAAAGGCGAGGCCTTCAGACGGCTACCCACCTGGACAGCCCATCTTCCAGTGGCAGAGGAGGCCACACCATGCACTGAGGACTCCTGAGGTTGAGAGGCAGCTTGTTTTGTTGGGGGAAAATGAGATGGATCCATGTGATGTGACTCTTTGGAGCAATTTTCTTCACAAAATGCAACAAAAACAAGAGAGAATTGCAAGCTGGAAGAGGAGAAAATGTGATGCATTACAATATACAACCCCTACCAAGCCCACCCAACTGATCAAGCTCAAAGAAGCAAGAATTATTCAGATTTTAGAAAGGTCTCTTTAGTGTTAGATTGGGGCAAAGACAAGGTCTTGGAAACCACAAAAGGTTTCTGCCTCTGCCCTCATTTATTTAAGGTGGAGTTCATTTCATCTGAGTGCTTTGAAACAGTCCTTTCCAGGTTCCCTCCAATCTGAACTAAGCTGCCAATGATGAGATAAGCTGTCAAGTGTTTTTTGACTGCTAATTTCTTGCTTCCATCCTTTCCTCCCTCTGTACAATCCTAGCTCTTATTCTTGAATAAAAGGCTAGGTTGCAGCTCATAAGCAGGTGCCTCGTCTCCCCCTGAAGAACCACAGACAAAGCAGGGACACCGAGTGAGAAAGAAGCGAGAAAACCCAGGCCGTCTTCTGCTGAGGCTCAAATGTCCCAGAGCTGCCCATTTCAACAGAATCTGAAGAGAGGCTGGCATTAGGATCTCCTTCACCCAGAACCTAAGTCACAGATCAAAAAGCAGAAGTTAAAAAGTCATCGAGCTGTTTTCTAGTCTTGTCCGACCTCCTCCAGAAGGTCATCAGCAGGCAGAGGAATGAACAGAACATAAAACACCCTTTCTGGATGCAAGGAAGTGCGCAGGGCCCTTCAGTTGGAAGGATGGATGTTTCATGGGGAATATGCTTTACAAAACGTATGGCCAGGGTAGGAGGTTCCTGGATTTCAAAGAACTTCCTAGCAAATAATGTCCTTAAAAGCAACTGCATGGCTAGCTGTATCAGGTTTCATAACCCCTAGCTACAACGCGGCAGAGACTTCAAGAAGTGGGTGTTGCTACATCAGTTGATTTGGTGCAAACAAGAATATAGACAGACAATCTGCCCGATACACAACGCAGAAACCAAGCCCTATAGCTTAAGATCACTTAAATCCACAGCTTTAAATCTTAAGCCTCTTCCTCCTGCTTTTTTGAGTCAGCAGGCTTGGGGCTGTTCTTTTCCCAACCTTGAGATTGTATTGCTCACACAATTGCTACCTGGTCTAAGCAACACTATCCAGTAACACTACTTTGGCCCCTACTGGTTGTGTGGCCCAAGAAAACCATCCTGGTGACAGCCAAAGACACTCTTCCTCTCCCCTTGGTGAGTGAGTGAGCCAACCTGGGTATCCCTTTCTCCCACAAGAAGTGCAGCTGACTTAGGGCCCTGCCCAATCTTTCCAGTTGCAGCCAGCGGTGCTCCATGATTGAGCTGCAACCTTCCAATAGTTCTGGCTCCCCAGCTGCTGCCTGGCATATGCAGACAAACCAGTGAGGACTCAGATCTCCCCAGGATGCTTTCTCTTTACTTTTCCAACTCTGATGTCACTGGAGCATAACCTTCGGCATTCGCAGAATTGAGGGAGAACGGTATCAGCAGAGGAGGAACATAAATACGATGAAGCTTTATCTGTCAGAGATCCAGACTCAGACAATACAGCGTATAAACATTTGGCAACAAGATCCTGTTGCTGAATCAATTAAGTTATTTATAGTCTACTGTACGAATTGATTTTCCAAATGAGCATATATTAAAGGAAAACTTATTCAAGTAAAAATAATTACTACATTAAGCATTAGAATTAGAATTGTAACTTGAACAATACTATATGGTCATCTGTCATAAGATACTTCCAAGATAAACATTCCTCATTAGGCTTTCAGCCAGGTTCACTCCTAATCCCACAATCAGATACAATTAATGATTGTTTATAGACTCAGAAATCATGGTTTGAACTGTTTATGAACAGCAATCTTTTCCTGTAACAGTTAAGTGTTACATCTTCATGGAATAAACAACTGTGAAAAGGTGGCTAATTTATTACCCTCACTACAAAATACACAAGGATGAATCCAAACCATTAGAAGTGACTACATACATTTTGCAGAACAAAAACTTTCCTTAATCATAATTTGTTCAACAAGCCTGGGTTAAATGTGGTCCTATCTGGGCTTATCTAGGTGAGCAAATCCTGGATTTTTGCGGTAGAATGGAGTCTGGATTCCCAGCAGGGAGGGGCTGCATTCCAGGGGACCAAGAGACAGCAAAGTTGAGATGGGTTGGGAGGAAGAGGGCTAAGACGGCTCCTCCCTAGAAATTCTCACAATATACCTCAATGATACAACATCCCCAAGTAGATTTCTGTCAACAGGGGAGAAATACTAAAGGAAACTATTTGGAAGTAACTTTATATATGTTTTTTCTTGGTTCTTGGGGCCTGACAATTTTGTACCCCACCTTGACAGTATCCTCTGCTGCCCAAAAGGCCAACCGGCTCATGTTCCAGACATCTAAAGCTTCACAAGAAGAGAAAGCGGGAACAGGGTAAAGCAGAGAACAACATCAGCGGCCGGACTCCCCTCCCCCATCTCGCTCCGGCCTTGCTCCATGCAACGGAGTCCCCGTCAGACCTGAACTCCCAGAAGGGAAGGCGCTGCCTGGTGCGCCAGAGAGGCTGCAAGGGCGGGAATGGCTCTGGGATTCAGAATGGATGGCCTAAGGAAAGGCTGAGGTTCTTGAGGTACTGCGAGGCAACCGTCGGGCTCCCCTGTCGCCAAGGCCAGATCCACACTCTACCTGCCTGCCTCCTTTTTGCACAAACCGTCCAGAGCAGGCCCAGGAAAAGCGATGGCCCAGTGACCCAATTCCCAACGAGAGAGAGAGAGAGAGAGAGAGAGAGAGAGAGAGAGAGAGAGAGAGAAGAAGAAGGCTGCCAACCGCTTTTGAGAAGTAGGCACCCTTTCAGGCTGCAGAGGAGTGCCGACAAAAGAGGTGAGGTTCCCGTCACTCAGCTGCTTGTTAGATTTTCACTCATTAAATATGAAGAGAAAAGGCGATGCGTGAACAGGCAGCAACATGATTGCGCTGGAAGGAAAGGCGGCTGAGCCAAGAGGATGCCCATTCCTGTTTTCATTTCAGAAAAACCACTGCAGGGGTTGGCAGGTTCAGAGCAGCTTCTCCCAGGAAGGCGGATGCCGGTGGGAGAGACCAGGACAGCGGTCCCTCCCTTCTGCAGGAGGCCAGATTTGGGGAAAGGCTGCCTTAGAGGGTCTCTGGGGTCCTGCTCTTCCTCACCAGGACAGGATGTAACCTGGGGAGCCAAATTGCCAATCCAGGATACATAACAATTTGGCAGCAAATTCTTCTGCTCCAGGGCATCACAAGTAGGATTGCCTGGCCTTGTTAAGCAATAATTGGCTCAAACTCTGCCTCAGCCGGCAGTCAGGAGAAGTGGGAGTCTTTTGCCCAGCCTCATCCCTGGAGTCAGATAATGTACTTACTTCTTCCTTCCTTTCCTACTGTTCTACTGTCAACTGGATGAACAAGAATTTGACTTCAAAATGTATTTTAAAGGAGCAGAGAATTTTGGAGAAACTTCCTGGGGAGGAGTGTGAATGTGCTTGCCCTGATTTGTTGACAAGATGGCTAACAGAAAGTTCATCGTTGGTCTACCTGACATCACAACATCACCTCTTCCTTTGCTTCCACTCAGTCTGCAGGGAAGGGGTCCTGGGTCCTAGTCCCGTGGGGGACCATGCCAGAAACTAGAGAGAAGCAGGGATCCTGGAGCAGGGAGAGGCCTCGGAGGTTGACCAAGCTCAACTTGTTTTTCAATGCACCCCTGACCAAAGTGGTACAACCTCTGGCCAATGCAACTGGTGAAGGGGAACCCACCGACACACTGGGCACTGGCTACACCCTTGAGTTGCCAGGAATCTTCTAACCCTGCCTTCCTGTCCCATGAATTCTCCATTCCTTATGACAGGGAACAGATCTTGGCCCTCTTCAGTGGGCCAAGATCTGTTCCCTCTCCACACCAACAGGAAATTTGCATTATATTTATTTATACAAAACCCTCCAATTTGCCCAATGTATAGACTTTGAATGGTTCTGTTAACAATGACAACTCAAAGATAAATAGTCTCAGCACACATTGCAAAGGCTGTCCCTATCTGTCATCAGGACCAAATAATCAGCAGGACAAGATGAACTTAACTCCCTTCAGGAAGGACAGGGGTGGTGGTGGTGGTGGTGGCGGCAATAAGGGAGCGTGAAGGTGAGGGCGTTCCACAGTTTGAAGCTGCCACTAAGAAACAACACCTGCACTTCTCAGAATGCAGACCCACAGCTCCCCCTCCCCCCAGATGCTCTGAACATCCAAGAGGGTCTGTGATACAATGGGGCCGAGGCACCAAGGCTTTACAGGCCATTGGCAACTCTTTCAACGGGACTTAGAAGCCTAGTGGGAACCAAGAGTGAGCCAAGTATTAATACTATGCTACTAAATCTATTCCACTGCATTTTGGACCAAGTCCCACCTTGCCCCAGATGGGAGGGCGGAGGCCAAGAATGGACCCTGGAGAAAGGAAAACATTCCCACATCACAAACTGGCCTTCCATAATCCAAGAGTGATTTTCCATGCCATAAAAATCTAAATTTCCTGCATGCATGACTGGAATGGGTGCAATGATTGATCAAGAAACGGGCAGTGGAGTTGGCATCAATGGAAGGGCTCAGATGACCACAGGCTGGAATAACAAAAGTCCTTCTACAAATCAGTGGCAAGAGGCACGTGCTGGATTGTGTCAATCTCTGCTTCCCCCACCCCCCATCATAAAAATTATACTGTAACCCAAACTGCTACCAGCTGCCACAGTTGGCACAAGAGGGTCCATTTAGGTAGCAGTTAAAGGACTAAGAGAAAAATCTGGGGAACCCCGTGCTCTCCTCCTGCCCAGTCATGGAGACCCACTGGATGGTTGTGAGCCGGAACCCTCTCCCCAAGCAGGCAGAGGGATGCAGGGAAGACCTTCAACCAGGAGCAAGGAGGCCCAGGCCCTAGACTTCTCTTAGGCATGGATGCCAGCTGGAGATGGGGGGGTGGGCAGTCAGCCAAAGGAACAAGAGATGAGCAAACCAATTCCCCAAATCCTGCCAAGCAAATTGCACTGGTCTCTCCATGCGTCACCAGGAGCCAAGACTGACCAGAAGGGCCATCTCACACACAGGGACCAAGAGGGAAGGGACCCGTGGAAGGTTTGCAAAACCACCCATGGAAAAAGCCGCTTCCCCTCCCAATTTTGAAACAAAGTACAGGAGAATTTGGGACCCACAGAAGAAAACCATACTTTATTCAGCAGCCTATTTGGATGCCCACGGAAGGGTCTTTTCAGGCATAAACCTTCCTCCCCAGCCAGCTTGGCTCTGCGTAGGAGAGGGGCAGCCGCAGTTCAGCCAGGCTGAACTGAGGGATACGGATTCAGCCTGGGCATCTCTTCCCCACTTCTAGCTAAGAGGCAGAAGAGAATCAAATGGCTGCTCTCTACCTCTCCAAGAAGCTTCCAAGCATCCCCAGAGAGGGGCGGTGGCTGGGGGGGTGGCTCCAGCAGCAGGCCTGTCCTTGGCATTATTTTTACTGGAGGAATATGATGACCTGAACTGTAAGGCAAAGGAAGCTCCTGGCTCAAGGGACCCCATCAGGCAGTGAGCATCATGGGAGAGTTGTCTTGAACACCTGGTGCCCAAAGGTCACAGAACCCTTGGTGAGAAAGAGGTGCTACTTCCTTCTTTTCTAGCCCAGATGCACACTCCAGGCCCAAAAAGAACAAAAGCGAAATCCTCCTGCTCCAGACAGTCAGAGCAGGGCTAGGAAGCCCTAAGGATGGGGATACAATAGATCAGATCTATAAATGGCTCCTTTCTCTGCTACAGAAAAAAGCTTTTCAGAAGAGCAAAGTGGGAATTTTTTATGTTTAATTGCTGCTCTTCAAAAAAATGATCTAGCCTTCTTTATGATCATTCATAAAATTCAATGGTTGTTCACACACAATACAGGAAACCCTAAACTAGTTAGAGAAAAGTAATTTCATATGATTCCCCCCCCCCCAAATAGACAAGAGAATAATTTAATGCGGGGGCCTGATTCAGGCTGCATGCAAAGGAAATAGCTGCTTTCCCACCCAAGTGCAATCACAAACTACCTAAGGATACTCAGCCAAGTTTAGCTTGTGTGAATGCAGTTATTCAGTTCCATTGTAAAGTTATATTTTGTTATAAATTGGAAAGTTAATTCCATGATGAAAGCCAGTCACAATGCATACTTGTTTGGATAACATAAGAATTCTAAAATGAAAAAGAATCCTTTTCTTCCCCCTTAGAAATATTAGTCACATCTGCTGGTGCTTGGTAGAGACTTTTAAAATAGATGGTGAAAATCAGAACCCTCAAATTTCTTGCTGTTATGGTTGCAAAGAGAGTTGGAAGTGCAAGTGGTAACATTTCATAATCAGGACTCTGATTCGGATGGACTGATTTGTAAAACTGGCACCAAGTAGCCTTCTGAGATTCTTCAGCTGGCTAGGGAATTCTGGGAGTTGAAGTCCACAAGTCTTAAAGTTGAGGTTTCCCCTCGGGATGGAAAGGGTGGGAAGCTAGGGAGGCTGCAAAGGGCCGGAGAAAGGAGCGTCTGCCCCATCTCACTGCCCCACTGCAGCCTCCCTGGCTGACCCTCCTTCTTGGTCTCTAGGTAAATTCCCCTTGTGACTGAACTGATGTGTCAGAGGCCTGGGAGGCTGTAGTTAGCTAGACAAAGGAATGCACAAGGACAAACAAATACTGTCACACCACCTATACCTCCTTGCTAAAGAAGAATTGTGAAAATGCCACCTGCCAGCCATGTGAACCTAATAACAAAATAAATGTTTATCTGATTTCAAGTACAAAATCCAGTTCAGCCACAGCCCCAATTTCTCCTTTAGATCCTATTCTCAGTGCCTAAGAAATTACTGTTCTGTATCCCCTTGGCATTTAAACGTTCCAAAAAGTCACCTTGGAAACAGCAAAAACTTTTTTATCTTAATGCATTCCTTCTGTTTTGATATATAAAAATTCCAAGGAATCTTCCCAAGTTCCGAAATACCCAAACTGATCTATGTTGTCAACCAAGCCAGATGTGAAAATGGAAGTGTGGATGGCCTTATCAGATCTGAACATTTAACGAAAGAAGAGCTCTGTAGGGATTTCTGGACTGAGTTGGCTCTGTCTTTTCTATTTGCAGTGACTACATCTCCATGAAGGCCGAAAGTCAGAATGGTTCCATTTTCAGGTCCAAGCAAAACAAACCACTTTACTTGCCAAATTCACCTATGAAAGAGAGCATGCAAACTAGGACCTTTAAATCCAGCACAATTTTCCTGTTCCTATTCTTTTTTTAGAAAAACCTTTGAAAGTAGAGCAAGCCTTCTTTCTCTAAGGGGCCTCCCTATTGCCTTCTGGGATGCCCCCAATGCTCTGCTGTAAGAGAACTGCAGTCGTCGATTGTGGGTCTCCAAGAAAGCTTTTCTGATAGGCCTCTGCCTTCGCGAAAGAAATCCCAGAGGCCTTTGGCATCCCCAGAATACTGGCATGAGAACAGCTGCAGGATGTTTATGATCTCTTCAGAAACACCCAGTAGCAAACCTGTGCGTGCCAAGGGGCAGAAAGCTAAGAGGAAGAGGAGGAACAACTGGAAAGCTGTTTTGGATGCTACCAAGTAGCCACTGGGGAAGAAGAACAGACCTAAAATTTGATGGCATTTCTCCTTTCTCTGATCTACTTTACTTGCTTATCAGTCTTGGATACTTAAATGGAAAAATATCAGTGAGGAAGGAAAGACTCTCACCACCCATAACAAACTGGTGAAACAGACCAGACTCTAAGCAAACGAGCTTTCTCACAAGCATAGGGGAGCTTAAAAATCAAACAAGCATGTGTAGTAAATGAGACGGAGAGGAAATCAAGTTAGTTTCCATGATTGTGTAGGACTGGAATCTGGGTCCTCCTGGGCCAAGCGAGTGACTTCTCCAATCCTCCCCACTGGACAAAGGGTGGGGGTGGGGGTTAGGATCAAAGGAGACAGGCTTAGTATCTGGGTCTTCTTTTGATTTAGGTAAAGAACTGTGGACGTTGAGTGAATTCTGGTCTATTAGAAAACTTCCAGCCCCATATGTCTCCTTTCTATAACCTCTGCCCCTTAACAACTTCCATCTAACAAGAAATATGCCGTGTTATTCTTTTTTAAATGGCATTATTCCTGAAAAGCACATGTCAGCTGGGTGATCTATGTGGCTGCTGAGCTTCAAGATTGGCTGCTCTGCTCTGCTCTGCTCTGCTCTGCTCTGGAGAGTCCTTATCCATGCTGCCCCATCATCTCCTATTTTTCCCCCACTGAAAATTTGTAACTGTCACCCTTTGGGAATGAAGATGCCTGCTTTAAGACCTGAGAGAGGGGTTCCAGCATGCTTGCACATGACAGAAAGTCAACAGAAGCGGCCAGTTTGGCCACAGAGTCACAATGAGAGCTTGGAATGACCTCAGCTCTGCTCCTCAGAGCTGGCTGTGAACCTCCAGACTTCTCTTGCAATCTCTTGCTCCTGGCTGTGCAGGTGGGGGCAGATGGAAGGCAAAGCCCAGAACATCTGAAGGACACAAGGCTGAATATCTTTGTTGTAGAGTCAGACCAAGCAAGGTAATCTCCTTTCCTGCACAGTTAATGCCATATTAGATTATTCTGGAGGGAGGCATTCACAAAGAGAGTTGAGTGGCCAACAGCCCACCCTCTCTTTCAGCATCAACATTTCTTTCACCACTTGTTCTAAGCACCAGGGCTCAGCTAAGCATACCTGCGTTCCCTTCAAGTTAAAATATGTCCCATCACAAGATACCCCCCCCCCCCAAAAAAACAGATCTAAGTTGAAGAGACTAAACATTGTTCTCCTAAAGGGACAAAGAAGTCTGAAACTGCCACCCCTGTGAGATGGTCAGTGAAATGTATCACCCCCCCCCCCCATATCTTTAAGAGAGAGGGTGGGGGCTTATTTCACATTCGGTCTCTTTGGAGTTCATGATCTAATCCAGGTCTGAGCCCCAGAACAAAAGACCCATCTCTTAAATAAACTTCTCTGAATTGCTTTTACTTCTACACTGACTTCCTACAATTATTCCAGACAGAATTGGGCAACTTTGCAAATTGGTCCCTCTCATTATCCTTTCCAATTTATCAAGATTGCAAGTTGTTAAAACTCACTCCAGGAAAACAACCTGAATTCCCACCCACCCACCCCTGAATCCCAGTCTATGACTTCCAACACCTCAGAAGGTTTGCTCTCTCTTGCCCTAGTCTCCAAGAGTTGGAAAAGAGAAAGTGCACTGACCCCTCCTTTGGCTGGCCTGCTGCTCTCCTTGGTGGCTCTTCTCCCGCCAGGTCCCTCCGTCCCCCCAAAGGCAAGGGGTCTCTCTCTGCAGAATGAAGCCCCGGTCGCCTTTACCAGCTGGTGCACTGAGTCACTGCCATATCCTGAGGAGGACTGGAAGGCGCTGGAGGCTGACTCACTAAAAGAGACCCTGCTTTGGGAGGTTGGGATCCCACCTTCTCTCTTGCCAACAGGTGTTTCTTGTGCAGGTGGAGGTTGCAGAGGATTCTCCAACCCTTTGAGCTCCACCTGGTCCATCATAGGTGACGGCGTGGACAGCTCCGAGATAGTGCCCTTCTCTGCTGCATAAGAAGCTCCCCAAATAGTGCTCGATAGACTCTCATTTCCTTCTTCGCTACTCCAGTTCTTGTAGGACTCTTCCACCATCGTTGTCTCTCCTTCTTGTTGTTGCAGGACCTCCAACTTTGGCTGAGCCCAAGAGCCCACCGCTGCCAGTTCTCCCAAACGATTCTCCCCTGGTACTCCAGGCACGGCCTCCCTGGGCAGTGGCACCAGAACTGCTCGGCTCTTGCCCAAACCCACCGGCCTCTGAAAAGCCACCAGTTGGCTTGCCACCTTCTCACGGTTGCGCTCTGCCGGGTTGTCTAGCAGGCGAGCAATGACTGTGGCTCCTTCTTCAAGAAAGTCTCCTGGGCTTCCAGATGGGGAGAAGGTCTTTTCAGTCACCAGATGAGCTCGCTCCAGAGTCCCCTGAAACTTCTCTCTCACCTGCACGACGTGTCCTTGCTCCAGACTCTCCCTCTTCAAAGGTGGCCAAGCCTCCGCGGAGGAAGCAGCATCCCTTCCCTCCTCCTTCAGAGGAGACCCCCTGAACTTCTTCCATGCCTCGTTCTCCTCCTCCTCCTCCTCCGCCATCTCAGTCCTCAAGGAGAGTCTCTCTGCTCTTGGATCAGGCATCTCCGGGGCCATCGGCTTCTTCCCCTTCCTCTTCCGCCTGAAGCGAGCTCTCCTCTGGGGAGAGAGGGGAGCATTCCCCACCTCCCTGGCTGGCTCTTTCAGCTCTTTCACACAGCCCAGAATATTTCCCATCTCCGTGGTGCGCAGGGCTCCAGTGGCAATGCACCGATGCTGCCACCGGCCTCCTGGAGAAATCCCAGCGGCTGCTTCATCAGATTAGGTGCCCATTTGAAAAATGCACACCACCGCAAGCACGCTCACACTTGAATGCGAACACACACAGCCGCACATCGAGATGCTCCTCCTGCCGAGCGGCTGCCGTTTTCAGACAGCCATCTTACGAGGCTGGGAGCTGGAGGCAGAGACATTCAAAGCACCTCACTGCAGTTCAGAAATCGCTTGACCCAAAAGCAGCCAGAGCCGGGATTGGCTGCAGCAGCTTCTCTCCAAATATGAGGTAATGGGAGGGCTCCCCTCGCAAAGAGAAAGCCACGGCCAGACAGAGGCAGCAGCGGCGGCGGCAGGAGGGAGGGAGGGAGGGAGAGGCGGCTGAGGGGTGTGGCACCAAGGCAGAGAGATGGAAATCGAGAGACAAAGTTAAAAAAAAAAGCACGAGAAAAACAAGGAGAGGGAGGAGGGGTGGGAACGAACGGGAGGCACTCGGAGGAGAGAAAGGAACCGGCGCATTGTGCAAAGCCACCGAGAAGCCCAGAGAGGCGGCGGCTGCTGCGGCTGCTGCTGCACCGGATGAGCTCCATCCAGGGATTTACGCTGGAGAAGATTAGCCTCAGCAAAGAAAGCCGCCCTCCTTCCAGCTGCATCTAAGGACCACGGCAGGCATGCCGGAACGCAAAGCCTCTCTTGGCTCTGAAGAGCGTCCGGGGGGGGGGGGGGTGTTAATATTTGGCAATGCTCCTCAGTCACAGAGCATCCTGGGGGCCTCCACGCCCATCCAGTGGGGCTCAGTCAGCCAAACCATCCAGACCCTCAGGCCCCCATCAGCCGCATCCATGCCCCCCCAGGGCTGATGAACCTTCCCTGACCTGCAGCTGGAGACCAGGGTGGAACCCCGACCGGCCCTCCTTGGGAGCCTGGGTGCAGATGAGAAAACTGGGCAGCTTCTAGTGCCAGTGGAGAGCCTCAAGCTCAGAAGAGGACACTGCATTGTCTCTCCCCCCTCCCCCATGCAACCAGGTATTTCTTAAATTGTTTTTCAAAAGGTATCGGAAACAGGTATCCTGGTGCCCACCAGAAGTTCCATTTTTAAAAAAAATGCATAGCTAGAAAAGCCAGACAGGACTTTGGAGGCCACTCGGAGGGATTTCTCCCAAAGCACAAAACGGCCCAGTGGAATTCATTGCCACAAGATGTGACAAAGACCATGACCGGCTGGAAGGTGGGTTTTATCATAGCTACTGCAAGGCTGGAGGCCAGGAGACAAGGGGGGAAGAGGCCTCCACCTTCTGCCAGTGAGCACCCAGGGACACCAGGCGGCCACTGCAAAACAACCAACCGAGACCAAGATGGACCTTCCTCCTCCCAGCCACAGGACAGCTGCAAGGCGGGAGGAACCCGGTGGAGTAAACAAGGGATGGGTATGGCCATTCCCCAGTCTTGTAGACAACTGCCATGCTAGCTGTGTGCTAAATGTTAGACAGAGGAGCCAAAAGCTTAGCAGCTTCCATATCTCACGAGCCACTTCAAAAAAACAAGGGTGTGTGTGTGTGTGTGTGTGTGTGTGTGCAAAGGTCACTAGAAGCTGCACGTCCTTTTTTCAAACTTGCCTTCTGGGCCCAAAGGAAAGAGACTCGCTTAAAGGCCAGAAGCCGAAGTTGAGGGAAGCAATGGGGGGCCCTCCCTCTTCCTTGTTCCTCCCATTCAGCCAACATGTTAAGCAAAGGAGACCCTCTTTTTCAGCTTCAACAACTTTCAGATGTGGGGACGGACTTTGTCTCCCAGAATTCCTTCTGCTGGCTGGGGAATTCTGGGAGTTGAAGTCCACGCACCTGATGGCTGCTGAGGTTGAGAAACACGGGACTAGGAAACATTACCGTGAAAGGCCAAAGAGCAAAGAATCCAATGCTCTGCGTGGGGAACTCTGACCCACAGATGCCCGAGAAGGGGCTTCCTGGTGGTTTGGAAAAGAAAGCAGGCCAAAGAAGCTGCCTCCACACTGGAGGCTTTCCTGGAAGTGGACCAGTTCCAGGTTTCTGGAGCAAGGAGGGAGGGGAGGGGTTTTTTCCTACCCACCAAATTAACCAGAAATTATCCCCCTTTAGCTAAACTGGCATCACTTGAATTGTGTGGGCTGTGCACTGGGGGGGCAGAGCAGGCTGCACACACACACACACACACCCAGCCACAAGACCCTCACTTCCCTCTTTTTCATTCTAGGCAACTATCATCCCCCTTAATTCCTTCCTTCCTTCCTGCTTTTGAACAGGTACATTTCACACGGAAAGACCTCAGCTCATCCTCCCCAAAGAAGGCCTTTCCACCCTGCCCAGAGTTGCTTAAGAGGAGCCCCATACACATCTTTTAAATAAATACAATTAAATAAATAAATGCAGTTTTTAAGGGGGGGGGAAGAAGAAAAGAGGCCATGGAGCCCTCCTCTTCCTATCTTCTGCCATTCCACTGGAGGTTGGGCCTCCCCTCCCCTCCAGCACCGACTGAGAGCCCACCCACCCCTAATGCAGGTTGGATCCTTGCTCTCGGCTCCCATTCGTTTATATATCTGTCCATCAGAAAAACAGATATCTTGGGAAAGAATACAAGATTAAAAACAATAAATATAAAAAACAGCCATTGTTAAAATTTAACACAGACCTTAAAAAAAAACATGCATACAGCCCAGGAGAGAGCAAGTATCGGCCACAGGGATGAAGCCCCCGCAAGATCTCATCCGTGCCCTGGCAGCCCCAGGCCTGGTGGCACAGCCGGCTCTAGAGGGGCCCCCTGAGCCTCAGTGGGGATGGAGTTAACCTCACTTGGGTGGGGGTGTTCCATAAGGAGGGAGAGGCTGGGAGGAGCCCCCTACACACACACACACACACACGCACGCACGCACACACGCCAGGTATCTTGTGTTGCAGCCTAGCGGCCGAGTAATTCTTCTCATCCCCACCCAAGCAGCAGCAGCAGCAGCAGCAACAGGCGGCTTCTGGGCATGAGCACCTTCCCGGGGGCTCCTCTGCAGTCAGAGCCCTCCCCGGTCCCTCTCCGCTTCTTCTTGAGGCAGCAGTGCCACCTAGTGCCTGCCTGGCCAGAAATGGGGGGGGGGGTCCAGGGGTTGAACCCCACACTGGTGTTGCCTCAAGTCAGGCCTGGTCTCCCTTGGCCACCTGTGGGAGCCAGCAGATGCACGACGGCCATGAAGGTTGCCTCTGCCTCGGCTTCTGCAGAACCCAGCCGAGTCCTCGGGCGCTCCAAGAAATGTCTGCAGGGGGAGAAGCCTCTGAATGCAATCAAATAATGCGGTTTTTAAAACAGAATTGTTATCTGGCAGGCAATAAGTAATAAGCTCAGTCGATGCAGGTCCTTCTGCATTTCTACACTAACACCTCCCCCTCCCCCCCGTCCATCAGGTGGAGGCAAGAGCTACATCAGCCCTGGCCCAGCCACTCCCCCAGGCCAAGGAGTGGAAGCCAGGCCCCCTGGCCGTGCAGGATGGGGCTTTGCCTAGCAAGACCTCTGGGTTCCAGGGCCTGTGTAGCAGATGCAAGACGGCCTGCTAGGAGGCCATGAAGGTTGCCTCTGCCTTGGCTTCTGCAGAACCCAGAACCCTTTCAGGGCTCAGAGCTGGGAGAAAGCCCTGGCCTCCTTGGCCCACGGAGGTCCTGCTGGGCTGGCCCTGATGAGGTTTCAGGATTCAGCTGGGATCTCCATGCAAGACGAAGGAAGAAGGGTTGGAATTCAGCAGTGCAATTGGGGCAGGTGTTGTACAGAAAATAACAATTTTTTAAAAAAATTAAATTTATACCCCGCCCTTCTCCAAAGGACCCAGGGCGGCGCACAGGAATTTAAAATACAATACAAAATCAAGTAAAAAAATTTTTTAAAAAACTTATTTGATACCCATCCTGTGCTAAAAACAAATTAAAATCCCCAAATTATACGACTGAAACACTTGTTTTTTTAAAAAAATCTCACTTTACCCAATGAAAGGCAACATATGAACTCTATTACACTCAACACACACACACACACCAGCCCCTCCTGGTCCCCAGCAGAGTCTTCCCCCCCCCCCCTTACTGGAAAAGAATGGGCATCTCAACCACGTGACTTTCAGAAGCCACCCTCCCCTCCCCTCCCCCTGAGAAGACTTGTCCCAAGAGAAGAGATCTCTCCAGCTCAGGGGCTTCTTCTGTGGAGTTTTGGGCCTCTCTGAGCTGGGTTGTTTTCCTTCAGATGCACTGACGATGTTACCCACTTGGGCAATAAAAGTTTTTCAAGCAAACAACTCAGCTCAGAGAGCACCAAGCATGTCCACCCGCTTGCCCAAGCTCCCGGCCAACTATCCATCTCCCCATCCCTTGTGGAGTAGAGAAGGAGATCCAGGAAAAAGTGAAAGGAAAGAACAGGAAAGAACGATCTCGCAATCAACGCCTGGTGAGGAGAAAAGCAAGCCGGACCCTTTATTCTTCCGTTGAGTTCCCTTCACAGAGATCCACCAAGAAATTCACAAACAATGAGGACTGGTGTCATCTATTCTGTTATTCTGTTAAATCTCCTACGCAGCTCTAGCTAACAAGGGAATTCAGAGTGGAAGAAGCCGCCTGCAAACTTACAATCAATCAATAAAGGTATAATAATACAATCTGAGCAACAAGACCCAATTATTCCAATGATTTCAGGAATCCCAGATTTCCAGGCATCTTTCTGTGTTTAATAGAAATCATAAGTACCACTTTACTTTACTTTACTTTACTTTATTTGCATTTATATACCGCCTGTCTCCCTAAAGGGACTCAGGGAGGTGCACAGAAAGAATAAAAAGGTGATACAACAATGACAGTATAAAAGTTAAGAATAAATTAAATAGGTAAATCCGTGCTAAAAGTTATACTTAAAAATTTAAAATTATTAAAATCTGGACTATAGCATTAAAAACTATGCCAGGCCGGCCATCTGGAATAAATACATTTTTAAAGTTCAGCGGAAGAGGAGAAGGTCCGTGATGGTGCGGAGGTCTGGGGACAGGTCGTTCCAGAGGGCAGGGCCTGCCACAGAGAGGGCTCTCCCCCTGGGGGTCGCCAGCCGGCATTGTCCAGCAGACGGCACCCTGAGGAGGCTCTCTTTGTGGGAGCGGACAGGTCAGAGGGAGGTATGTGCTAGGAGGCGGTCCCGCTAGTAACCAGGCCCCGTGCCATGGAGCGCTTTGAAGATGGTGACTAATACCTTGAAGCACACCCGGAAGGCCAACGGCAGCCAGTGCAGCTCGCGCAGGAGAGGAGTTACATGGGAGTATCTTGATACTCCCATAATCCCCCGCGCGGCCGCATTCTTCACTAGCTGGAGCCTCCAAGTGCACCTCAAGGGGAGCCCCATGTAGAGAGTGTTACAGTAGTCCAGGCGGGAAATGACGAGGACTTGAGTGACCATGAGAAGGGCGTCACGATCTAGAAAGGGACGCAACTGGCGTATCAGGAAGACCTGATAAAAAGCCCCCCTGGCCACGGCTGTCACATGGTCATCCAGGGACAGCCGGAAGTCCAGGAGGACACCCAAGTTGCGAGCCCGTTCCGTAGGGGCTAGTGACTCGCCCCCAATAGCCAGCGATGGAGTCAGCTGGCTATATCATGACGCTGGATACCACAGCCACTCAATCTTGGACGGGTTGAGTCGAAGCTTGTTACTCCCCATCCAGGCCCGCACGGCCTCCAGACACTGGGCCATCACTTTAACGGCATCGTTGGGGTGGTCAGGGGTAGAGATGTACAGCTGAGTATCATCAGCATACTGATGGAACTCTACCCCAAAACCACGGATGATCTCACCCAGCGGCTTCATATAGGTGTTGAACAGGAGTGGCGAGAGGACTGACCCCTGCGGCACCCCACAGGTCAGGGGCCTTGACGTCGACCTCTGCCCCCCTGCCAACATGAATTGCGACCGGCCGAAGAGGTAGGAGGAGAACCACCGCAGGATGGTGCCTCCCAACCCCAACCCCCCCAGCCGGTGCAATAAGATACCATGGTTGATGGTATCGAAAGCCGCTGAGAGGTCTAACAGGACCGGGATAGAGGAATAACCTCTATCCCGGGCCCTCCAGAAATCATCTGCCAACGCGACCAATGCCGTCTCTGTGCTGTACCCTGGCCGGAAACCGGACTGGCGCAGGTCTAGATAGACAGTTTCCTCCAGGTGCTGGGGGAATTGTCATGCCACCACACTCTCAACAACCTTTGCCAGAAAGGGAAGGTTGGAGACCGGACGATAATTAGCTAACACCGCTGGGTCAAGGGAAGGCTTCTTGAGGAGGGGCTTCACCACCGCCTCTTTCAAGGCAGCCAGTAGAAACCCCTCACTCAAGGAAGCGTTCACTATTTCCAGGAGCCAGCCTCGTGTCACCTCCTGGGAGGCCAGTACAAGCCAGGAGGGACACGGGTCCAATAAACATGTGGTAGCATTCAATCGCCCCAGCAACCTGTCCATGTCATCTGGAGTCACAAGGTCAAACTCTTCCCACAAAACGGTCTCAAGACCTGCCTCCGCCCCCCCCCCCTGCCCGGACTAACCTCGTTGGAGGCCAGTTCGTCCCGGATCTGAGAGATTTTATCCTGCAGATAACATCCAAATTCCCCTGCAGTGAAGCTTCCCGCGGCCTCTGTTGAAGGAGGGAGCGGGTCACTCCAAACAGGGCGGCAGGGCAGTTATCTGCGGATGCAATAAGAGCGGAGAGATCGGTACGTTTCGCTGCTCTTATCGCCACAAGGTAGGTCCGCAAATGAGACCTAACCCGTGTTCGGTCAGATTCGGATCGAGTGGACCGCCAAATGCTCTCTAGGCATCTCTTTCGGCGCTTCATTACCCTCAGCTCCTCAGAAAACCAAGGAGCCAAGGTAGCTCGGCGCCGAGTGAGAGACCGCAAGGGCACGACCCGATCCAGGGCCCCCATGGCGGTATTATTCCAGGCGGCCACTAGGTCCTCAGTCGAGTCGTGGGTCAGGGTCTCAGGTATTGGCCCAAGCTCCGTCTGGAACCTCTCAGGGTCCATCAGGCGCCTGGGGCGGAACCATCTCACTATATCTGGTTCCGCCTCCCCGCGGAACCAGTTTCTGCCTTGATATTCAGCATGCTTCTTATTGTTAAAAAGCCAGTTTGGTGTAGTGATTAAGACATGAGGCTAGAAACTGGGAGACACTGAATTCTAGTCCTGTCTTAGTAGGGACAAAGCCAGAAAGGTGACCTTGGGCCAGTCACTCTCTCTCAGCCCTAGGAAGGAGGCAATGGCAAATCAACTTCTGAAAAACCTTGTCAAGAAAACTGCTAGTCCAGGAAGTTGCCAGGAGTCAACATGGACTCAAAGGTCTCCTTCTGAGCCTTCTAGAATGTGAGGGTATATATTATTTCAGTGAAAATGACATCCTTTGGTTTATTCCATTGTGTCAGTTCCCTCCCCTTCCTGCCACAACATCCATGACTGATTCATGTTTCCGTGGTGGGTAGAAATGGGCCAGGAAATTGGAAGGAGTGGCTCACAAATGCACGACCCACTGGAGGCTGTGCGGCTGTTTCCCGAAAAGAATTTCCTGCATCAAGGCTATCACTCAAACCTCAACTGTCAGTGCAGATGCGGCAAAAGGCAGCCTTCCATTCTTCAGTTCAAGGGAAGCAGACAAAGAGCCATTGGCTCCAGCTCAGAAAAACACAGAACTGCCGAGTCTACTCTTGGGGGGGGGGGGCACTGTTGGGGTTGCTGCCCTCCCCCCTTCCTCAACACAGGTCAGATGCCTTGTGTTCCAGCAATGAATGTTCCCTCCTGCAGCTCTATTGCATGGAAGATTACTCAAGAACTTTTGACATGCCTCTCAAGACAGCAACTCAACTGCCCACCCCTGCAAAATAAAGCCATTCCTTGGAACCAAATACTGAAAAAATACCCACCTGTGCAAGTTATAACTTGGATGAACTAAGGAAAGCAGGGGTTCATTTATTTATTCACCTTCTACAGCCACCCAACTGAACCAAGTGACTCTATGAATAGCAAGGCATATACAGTAGTCAGGAAGGCATATAGAATCACCTGTGATTGGTATCGTTATTATGTTTATTATTACCCTGTTGCTTTCCATGTACATTGAGAGTTTCTGCACTGGAGACAAATAAAGCATCCCACTCCATTCTCTATCCTCTATTCTGTTCTGTGCACAAGATGGGTGGCACATAAATTATTTCATAACTAATCCATATAATTATTTAATAAATAATCCAATAGTTCATTCTTTGCTGCAATAATTTGGCAATGGCCTTGACAAATCACATCTTCTCATGGCTTAAGTCCAAAGTACTAGCTGTGAAATGGAAACAACAAGGATCTTCCCCAGTTCTATGGCTTTTTTGCCCAATGGAAGCATTATAGGCCTTACAGTCTCTTACAACAAAATTATCTCCAAAGCTCAGAAAATCAAAGGAAGCCAAAACACAAAGGTCAAGAATGGATCTAAAGACAACCACAATATTAGTATGCTGTCCATGCTCCCTGTAGAGATCCATGTGGCTCCTACCCTGAAGGCCTTGGGGGTGGGGGGAACTGCTTTCCCAGCCCCCATGGGATGATGTGATCTCTCTTATTTAGATTCTGTTGTGAGCTTTTTTTATTCAGAGGTTTCTTTCATGTTATAAGCCGCTCAGAGTTGTTTTACAATTGGGAAGTTGTTCTAACACATGAACTATAGACATACCGAAGTAATAATAATGCCACACAACGTCCCAGGACTTCAAGGCTCATAAGAGGGCAATTGCTCTCCAATGTGGGGACTGCAGCCAACCCTTCCCCAAAACACAGCATGCCCCTTGTTCACCCACCACACAGCCAGGCAACGTCTCCTAAGGGCTCCTTCCTGACAACCTCAGGGTGGTTCGGGTGGTTCCAGACAGAAGCAAAGGCAGTGAGTGAATCACAAAAACCACCAAAGGGAAAGCTGCTTATTTTCCCTGACCGGAAAGGCGATTAACTGGCCAGACAATCCACCTCAGGTGGCCTTCCCCCCCCTTCCCCCCCCCCCCCCGCTCCAGGGCAAAGCCAGGGCCTTACCTGAAAATGAAGGATAATCGTCCAGATCAGTCCCAGGGTGAGTTTCGGGTTCCCATCGGTGATGTCATCATTACGAATGTTCACCAGTTTCACCTGGAAATGGGATCCAAGAGGAAGATGAGGCAGAGCCAAAGGGAGCAAGGACGACTCAACTGCCCTCAGGCTCTAAAGAAAGCAGAAGGGCCTTAGGGAAGCCGGATCCTCCGTGGTTTCATCTGGAGCGCTTAAATCAGAGTCAGAGATCAAGAAGGCGGCCTACTTAAGTTTCATCATTAATAAACACCATTTCATCAACCCAAATCAGCCTGGATATTTATCGTGGGTCCTTCTGAATTCTGAGCTTTTTTCTCCTGAAAAATGATTGATCTTTTCCGAATCTGCTTACAACACTGGTAGCATTTGGAAGTGTGTGGTTTTTTTCACTCATATTCACCTTGTCAGCAAATACAGCTGCTTGTTTTCCGACTCTTTTAAAATCTGCCTCCAAAATATCTCAAGATATTCTAATGTACACAGAAATAATTGTCAGCCCCCCCCCACGGGGCTGCCCTTGAAGACCAGCCAGAAGCTACAGGTGGCCCCCAAATGCAGCGGCAGAGGCAGCAATGGGACCCCTGGGCCACCACTGCTATGCCGTTGGCTTCGGGATGTGATTCAAGCTGTTGGACGTCACCTCATAAATGACTTAGAGGAGGGAACAGAAGGGGAACTCATCAAATTTGCAGATGACACTAAGCTGGCAGGAAGAGCCCCCACCCAAAAGACACGCTCAGGATCCAAAAAGATCTTGACAAACTTGAACAAGGGGCCCTATCCAACAAAATGAATGTTAATGTGGAGAAAAGCAAAACTTTACATTTAGGCAGAACAAATCAAAGGTGTAAGTACAGATTAGGTGAAACCTGGCTCAAAAAGAGTCCCTGTGAGAGGGGCCTTGGAGTCCTAGTGGATGATCCCTTAAACAGGAGCCAGCCGTGTGCGGCAGCAGCCAAAAAAGCGAATACAATCTTGGTTGTATAAACAGAGGCATATAATCAAGATTACGTGAAGTATTAGTGCCACTTTAACAACACCTAGTAAGACCACACCTGGAATACTGCAATCAATCTTGGTCACCACACTACAAAAAAGATGTTGAGGCTTTGGACAAAGTTCAGAGAAGAACAACTAAGATGATCAAAGGCCTGCAGACTAAACCACATGAAGAACAGCTGCAGGATTTGGGTCTAAAGGAAAGAAGAATTAGCCGTGTCATGATAGTAATATTCCAGTATTTGAGGAGCTGCCACAAAGAAGGGGGTGGGGGATGGAATTATCCTCCAAAGGCACCGAAAGGCAGGACTAGAAACAATGGTTGGAAATCAAACCAAAAAGTGAAGCAACCTGGAATTAAGGAGAAACTTCCTCACAGTGAGGACAATTAACCAGTGGGCCAGCTTGAGCCCAGAAATCGTGAGCATTCCATTACTGAAGGTTTTTAGGAAGAGTCTAGATCAGTGATGGCGAACCTATTTTGGCTCACGTGCCATAAACGGGGGGAGCGCAGGGGGGTCGTGCGCAGGCGTGCCGCACCCATAATGCAATGCTCAACACACATCCCCAGCATGCATGCGTGCATAACAGGTGCAACACCTATTTTTTGCATGGTTTTTTTGCCCTCCCCTGGCTCCAGAGGCTTTATAGGAGACCAGGGAGGGCAAAAACAGCCTCCATACCACGGAGGCCCTCTGGAGGACTAAAAACAGCCCTAGGACAAACAGGAAGTGACTTCCGCTTTGCTCGTAGGGCCGGGTTTTTGCGCTCTGGGGGCTTTAGGGAAGCTCCTGAAGCCTCTGGAGGGCCTCAGGGGGTGGGGGGAGGGTGTTTTCACGCTCCCCAGGCTCTTATAAATCCTCTGGAGCCTGGGGAAGGCGAAAAATGGCTTTAAAAATGGCTGAACTCAGCTGGCCAGCACACGCATGGCTGATAGGGCAACGCTTCGCATGCCCTGACAAATGGCTCAGGTTGCCACCTGTGGCATGCGTGCCATAGGTTCGCCATCCCGGGTCTAGACAGTCACTTATCTGAAATGGTAAAGGTTCTCCTGCTTGAGCAGGGGCATCGACTCGAAGACCTCCAAGGTCCCTTCCAGCTCATTCTATTCTAAAAATGTAATAAAACCTGTAAAAACAAAGAGCCTGGATATCTGAGAGAAAGCCCTTCTCCAACAGCTTCTGCCTGCCTGGTACTGACCGGTGCCCTCCAAGTCCCCTCCACTTAAACATGGTCATCTGACAGGACCCAGGAAGGGTGCCTTCTCTGTCACTGCCCACAAACTGTACCAGAACATCTACAGAGATTGGGGGGGGGGGGGGGGGGATATCTTCTGGGTCTGGAAAACCCTTAAGACCTGGTTATGGCCCCAAGTCTGGGAGTAATGCATTGTAGCTTGTCTGGGACCCCTCTTCTTTGATATTGCTGTTTATAAGACTGTGTTGGTCTGGGCTGTTTACTTGGTTTGATGTTTTATTTGTTTTTATGAATTTATGAACAGTATTTTATGCCACCAAGAGTCCACTGGAGTTGGACGGTTAATAATATCAAATAAATAAATAAATGAATAAACCTGTTTTATGCATACGTCCGTGGGTATTTTTGGTTGTTAACATTTGCATTTGCATCCTTGATTTGTAAAACACACTGCAAAATACTGAAAAATGTTCAGTGTTTATTATGTATCTGAGTTTTAGTTTCACTTAAGATGCCCCAAGTGGTCACATTCCTATAAAGCTTCTGCTGTGACACTTTTCAAACACTCCTGCCCTACAGCTTTTAAATATTAATTTTCCCAAGGGCTAATCTCTACTGTATCTCTCGGCATGTGAATGAGGTCACCAAGATTTGTTATATCATCTCCTGCCCAAGGATTATCTTTCCAAGAATGAACCTGCAGACATCATAGAATGCTAGCCTGCCCCTGCCGAACTCACCCCCTACACAACCAACCCCTGGAAAGAACGCAATACCTACCCCGTTTTCATGGGATTGGGGTGAAGGACACCTGCTTGTAAGTAAAATACTTTTTAGACCGAGCGATTCACACAAATATGCTGCACATAGCCAGATAATGCTCTCCTATGTATACAGAGCACAGGCAAGAAGACTTGCCAAGGCAAATCTGGACCAGATGCTTAGGAGGCATCCCGGCTGCCTTGTGTTCATAAGAACCTCCCCACCTGGATCCTGCTGCCAAGAGGCAAGCAAGGAGGGGATGGGGCTTGGGCCTGTCGGAAGGGATTGGAAGGGAACCTGGAACATCCCTCGGTCAACCTCTGCTGCCCATTGAGAGGCCTTCCGAGCACGCAAACAGCTGCCCTGTCAGCTTCAGTGTGTATGTGTGCCCTGGCCAGCTGATTTAGGCCTTCTTTTGAGGCTGTTTTTTGCCCTCTGGAGGTGGGGGAAGGCTGTTTTCACCCTCCCCAGGCTCCTATAAAGCCTCTGGAGCCTGGGGATGACGTAAAAAGCATGCCAAATGCAGGGGGTCATGCACATAGCATTATGGATGTGGCACACCTGTGCACATCACCCCTGCACTCCCCCTGCTTTTGGCATGTGAGCCAAAAAAAGGTTAGCCATCACTGCCCTATACCCTTTCAGACAAATGGCTATCCAACATCTTCTTGAAGACTTCCAGTGTTGGGGCATTCACAACTTCTGGAGGCAAGCTATTCCACTGATTAATTGTTCTAACTGTCAGGAAATTTCTCCTCAGTTCTAAGTTGCTTCTCTCCTTGATTAGTTTCCACCTATTGTTTCTTGCTCTGCCCTCAGGTGCTTTGGAGAATAGCTTGACTCCCTCTTCTTTGTGGCAACCTCTGAGATATTGGAAGGCTGCTATCCTGTCTCCCCGTCCCTCTTTTATTAAACTGTATTTCTCCCTGTCTCTCTATTCCCCTAGCTACCTACCTACTGTAATACAATAATACAATAACAGAGTTGGAAGGGACCTTGGAGGTCATCTAGTCCAACCCCGCTGCTCAAGCAGGAGACCCTATACCGTGTCAGACAAATGGTTTTCCAGTCTCTTCTTAAAAACACATCCAGTGTTGGGGCATCCATAACTTCTGGTGGCAAGTTGTTCCACTGGTTAATAGTTCTCACTGCCAGGAAATTTCCCCTCAGTTCTAGGTTGCTTCTCTCCTTGATTAGTTTCCACCCATTTCTTCTTGTTCTGCCCTCAGGTGCCTTGGTGAATAGCTTGACTCCCTCTTCTTTGGGGCAACCCCTGAGATATTGGAAGACTGCTATCATGTCTTCCCTAGTCCCTCTTTTATTAAACTGTATTTGCTGTCAGATGGGTGGTTCTTTGTTACAGTTTGGTTCAGTTTGTATTAAACAGTTTAAAGCAGCTGCCTGCCTCCGTGTTTTTACCTCAGAGAACAGTCTTGAGCAGTATTTCTCCCCCCCCCCTCTATGGGCCACCTGGGAGTTTGCTATCCTCTGTGCCTTTTTGGCCCTAAGAGGCCGCCATATGACAGTTGAAAAGCAGTTTGATGGGCGTGGCTACAGGGAAGTGAAAACACATTTCAGTGCGAACCTTTTATTTGTGTGTAACTTGCACACGACACACATGTGCTAGGCACAAAATGAGTAGCTAGTCTATTATCGGAAGTCCTTGGCTACATTGTGTGAAAGTTTGGTGTAAATCGGTCCAGTAGTTTTTGAGATTAGTGGATTCGTACAAACTATTTTACATTTTTATTTATATAGATAGAGCCGGAAGGGGTCTTTTAGTCCTGCCCCCTGCTCAGTCAGGAGAAACTACCAGTATACTATTTAAGATACGGGACTGTCTAGATCTGCGCATGCGCGACATGGCGGTCGCGTTTTGAGGCTGGGAGAAGCCCGGGGGGTAGTTTCACCCCCAGGAAGATGTCGCCAGCCCCTACTTACCATCACTGAGGGCTGGCCTGACGAGCCGAACTGCCCGTCGTCGCGCCGAGCCGCCCGAAGCTGAAGGGCGAGCCGTGCGGGCGACGACGGAGAGCAGAGAAGACGGGAGAGGCGACTCGGCCTGTTTGCGGCCTAGAGCGTCCCGGCGCGGCCGGAAGGAAGAGAGGTAGGCCGCAAAGCCGGGACGCGGAAGATCGGCCGGCTGCGAGATGGGGCCGGGCCAGGAGAGCTACCATCGGGCCGCACGACCAGTGGCAGGTCGTGCGGTCCTACCCTGGCCTGTG
Source organism: Rhabdophis nuchalis (assembly GCA_039707465.1). Classification (NCBI taxonomy): domain Eukaryota; kingdom Metazoa; phylum Chordata; class Lepidosauria; order Squamata; family Natricidae; genus Rhabdophis; species Rhabdophis nuchalis. The sequence continues at coordinate 29,455,777 of CM077654.1, read as the reverse complement.
CCCGAAATATCCCCAATCCCGATCGGCTTGTGTTGGCGAGGACTGCTCATAAGGGAGGCTGGAAGAGAAGGCTGGTGAGAGAAGGTGTGGAGGTTTGGAAGGAAGGTGTTGTTGGAGGAGTTGGAGGAAGGAGATGGAGAAGGAAGGAGAAGGCGAAGGAGAAAGAAAGAAAGAAATGGAGAAGGAGAAGGAGAGAGAAGAAGAGGAGGAGAGAGGAGGAGAGAGGAGGAGAGAGAAAGAAGGAGAGAGAATGAGAGAGATGGAAGGAGCGATGGACGGAGATCGAGAGAGATGGACGGTGATGGTGATGAGATGGAGATGGGAAGGAGTTGGAGACGGTGGAAATGGAAGAAGGAGAAGGAGAAAATTTGAACATGTATGCTGGTTGAGCAGTCTGGCGTGGAACATCTGCAGCCGCTTTGTGGAATGGTGGACCTGGCCGAGGACGACCCGGGAAGAGCTTTTAACATCTGTAACATCTTGGAGTGAGTACACGGGACTGGAGGAGGTTGGCTGATAATATCTGGGCCATTAGAGGGCTGTATCTTACATCAGGCCGCATGATGGACTAATTAGCCATGCGGCACTAAATACGAACTAAGCCCCTTTTGGTCGGAAGGACAGATGGATGGGGCCTGTAATGGGACTGGATTCGATCTCCCCATCCATAAGACTCTGGATTCTGACTTTACCCCCCATCCTGAAATATATCCTTGCACTTAGCCACTTTATCTGCTTTTCGGACTTGTGTTTTTTGCCTTCCTGGACTTGGACTGCCTCGGGGGCTTTTATCATGTACTCTAGGCGCGACCTCCTTGGCCTGCGGGAGTCTCCCCTCTCGCAGGCCTGGCCCTCCTGTCTAACACGGGCCCACCTCGATGACGGATTGATTATTCCTGAGAGGTGGGCGGAGCGCAGGTTGAGGGGGTTTTTAGGGAGGTTTTTAATTCGGATTTTAGGGGGTTCCAGGGAGGAGGGGAAAATAGTCCAGGGAGGGGACAGCAATTGAGGCCGGGGGGCGGAAATAGGGAAACGGAGGAAGGGGAGGGGGGGGTCATTTCCCCGGTGGCTTTTTCCATCGATTCGGTCTTGGGGAGGGGCAGGGGCGGAGGGAGACGAAATGGTCATCATCGGTTGGAAGACCGTGGCCGCTGGATTCAGGCGGTCACGTGCTCCAACTCTCCGCTCTCCCATCGCAGACTAGGTGGGCAGGAAGCACAGACCCGGGGCCCGAGGCTGATGTTATGCAACGCCAGGTCCGTGGTTCAAAAAGCCCCCCTCATTCGTGACCTAGTGTCAGAGGGGGACCCGGACCTGGTGGGTATAACGGAAACCTGGTTGGGCCACGAGGGGGGTATGCCCCTCGTGGACATGTGCCCACCAGGTTACCGTGCCTTCCATCAGCCAAGGGCCCTAGGGAGGGGTGGGGGGGTGGCGATTATCGTAAAGGAAGGTCTTGAACCGAAGGAGACCACAGTCCCTCAGACAACCGGGTGTGAATCTCTCTGCGTGAGATGGGGCCTAGGGAGGCAGTTGGGCGTGTTAGTTGTATACCTGGCTCCTCGCTATGCAACAACAGCCCTGCCCGAGCTCCTAGAGGTGATAGCCGAGACGGCAGTTGAGACCCCCAGACTGGTAGTCATGGGGGACTTTAACTTGCCGTCGGCAGGCGAAGCCTCTGGAGCAGCTCGGGAGTTCATGGCCTCCATGACGGCCATGGACCTGACCCAGGTAGTTTTAGGCCCCACTCACGAGGGAGGAAACACACTGGATTTCATCTTTGTCTCGGGACAGTGGAGTTGTGATCTGGGAATAGGGGACCTAGCCATCACTCCCTTGTCATGGACAGATCACGCTCTCCTTCGGCTGGACTTTCCAATCGCTACACCTCACCGCGGGGAGGCGGAACCGGATATTCCTATATGGTTCCGCCCCAGGCTTCTAATGGACCCGGAAAGGTTCCAGAGGGAGCTTGGGCCAATTCCTGTGACCCTGCCCCGCGACTCGACTGAGGACCTAGTGGCCGCATGGTTAAGTGCGGCCGCGGAGGCCTTGGACCGAGTCGCGCCCTTGCGGCCTCTCTTGCGGCGGCGATTCACCCAGGCTCCTTGGTTTACCGAGGAGCTTCGGGGGATGAAACGCCACAAGAGATGCCTAGAGAGCAGATGGAGATCCTCTCGCTCCGAAGCCGACCGAACACTAGTGAGAACCCATATTAGGGCTTACTTAGTGGCGAGAAGGGTGGCCAAACGTGAGTATTGTGCCACCCTTATTGCATCCGCAGATAACCGCCCTGCCGCCCTGTTTGGGGTGACCCGCTCCCTCCTTCATCAGAGGCCGCGGGAAGCCCCTCTGCAAGGGCGAGCAGAGGAATTTGGGATTTATCTGCAGGAGAAAATCACTCGGATTCGGAATGAGCTACCCTCCATCGACAGTGGTCCTGTGGGACTGTCCGAGACTAGTCTTGAGGTTCCTTCTTGGGAGGAGTTTGACTTTGTTACCACCGAGGATATGGACAGGTTGTCAAGGAAACTTAGGGCGACCACATGTTTATTGGACCCGTGTCCCTCCTGGCTTGTACTGGCATCCTGGGAGACGACACGAGGCTGGCTCCAGGGCATTGTCAACGCATCTTTGAGTGAGGGGTCCTTGCCTGCCGTCTTGAAAGAGGCGGTAGTGAGGCCCCTCCTCAAGAAGCCGTCCCTGGACCCAGCTTTATTAGAGAACTATCGTCCGGTCTCCAACCTTCACTTTTTGGTGAAGGTTGTCGAGAGTGTGGTAGCCCAACAGTTTCCGCGACACCTGGAGGAAGTTGATTATCTAGACCCGCGCCAGTCCGGCTTCCGACCCGGTCACAGCACCGAGACGGCATTGGTCGCGTTGGTTGATGATCTCTGGAGGGCGCGGGATAGAGGTTATTCCTCTATCCTAGTCCTATTAGACCTCTCGGCGGCTTTTGATACCATCGACCATGGTATCCTATTGCACCGACTGGGGGGGTTGGGGTTGGGAGGCACCGTTTTGCGGTGGTTCTCATCCTACCTCTCTGGTCGGTCGCAATATGTGTTGACGGGAGGGCAGAGGTCGACCTCGAGGCCTCTCTTATGTGGGGTTCCTCAGGGGTCGGTCCTCTCGCCCCTCCTTTTCAACACATATATGAAGCCGCTGGGTGAGATCATCCGTGGTTTTGGGGTGGAGTACCACCTGTACGCTGATGACACCCAGCTGTACATATCCACCCCAAACCACCCCAACGATGCCGCCGAAGTGCTGTCCCGGTGTTTGGAGGCCGTACGGATCTGGATGGGTGGTAACAAACTCAGGCTCAACCCTGCCAAGACTGAGTGGCTGTGGTTTCCGGCACCCCGGTTCAGCCAGATTACACCAACTCTGGCCATTGGGGGCGAAACACTGGCCCCCGTGGAGAGGGCGCGCAATTTGGGTGTCCTCCTGGATTCCCGGCTGTCCATGGAGGACCATGTGGCGGCCGTGGCCAGGGGGGCGTTTCATCAGGTACGCCTGATGCGCCAATTGCGCCCCTTACTGGACCGGGCTGCCCTTCGCACAGTCACTCAAGCTCTCGTGACGTCCCGACTCGACTACTGTAATGCTCTCTACATGGGGCTTCCCTTGAGGTGCACTCGAAAGCTACAGCTAGTCCAAAACGCAGCCGCGCGGGTGATTATGGGAGCCACTAGATGCTCCCACATAACACCGATCCTGCGCGAGCTGCATTGGCTTCCTGTGGTTTTTCGAGTGCGCTTCAAGGTTTTGACAACTATCTTTAAAGCGCTCCATGGCTCGGGGCCTAGTTATATGCGAGACCGCCTCCTGCCCCATACATCCCTTAGACCGATACGCTCCCACAGAGAGGGCCTTCTCAGGGTGCCGTCGGCCAGACAATGCCGACTGGCGACACCCAGGGGAAGAGCCTTCTCTGTGGCGGGCCCAGCCCTTTGGAATGACCTACCCCCTGAATTACGTACCATCACCGACCTCCGCCTCTTCCGCCAATGTCTTAAGACATATTTGTTCCAACAAGCCGGCCTAGCCTAACCTCCCATGGGGACTTTTAGTTAGTTTTAAATTGGGTTTTTAAAATTTGGTTTTAGCGCAGGATAGAATTATTTAATAGTTTTTTAAATTATATTTATTGTATTTTGTATGTTTTTAAATTCTCCTGTGCGCCGCCCTGGGTCCTTTGTGGAGAAGGGCGGGATATAAATTTAAATAAATAAATAAATAAATAAATAAATAAAATAAATAGTCCAGGGGTATTAAACTCTTGTTTCATTCAGGGCTGCATCAGGGTTGTGGTTGACCTTGTGGGGACAGGTGGGTATGACCAACTCAATGTCACTCATGTCAGGGACAACTGTGGTGGATTCTCTGTCTCTCCTTCCTTCCTTCCTTCCTTCCTTCCTTCCTTCCTTCCTTCCTTCCTTCCTTCCTTCCCTTCTTCCTGTCTTTCCTTCTTTTTCTTTGTCTTTCCTCTTTCCCTTTCTCCTTTTCTGCTCAAATGCAAAAGGGAAACATTTTATTTTGTTTTGCTTTTAGTTTGCACATGGCCTCCCCCGAGCTCCATTTCCGCTGGCAGAGGGCTGCAGGAGGCCATCGCAGCCAAAACTGGAGCTTGGGAGGGCTGCACGCTGGCAGAGGCACCACAGGCTGTTCCTTCGCTGTTTCCGGGGCAGCCCCATGGACTGGATCTAAGTACCCCATGGGTCGCATCTGGCCCACGGGCCTTGAGTTTGACACCCCTGGTCTAGTCTCTTCTTAAAAGCCTCCAGTGATGGAACACCCAAGATTTCCGAAGGTGAGCTGTTCCACTGATAAATTCTCCTCACTGTTAGGAGGTTTCTCCTCAATTCCAGGTTGCTTCTCTCCTGGAATCATTTCCAACCATTGTTTCTTGTCCTGCCCTCTGGTGCTTTGGGGAATAATCTGACCCCCTCTTCTTTGGGGCAGCCCCTCAAAAGCCCCTTTTGTGTCTTAGAGCACTGCTACTTGATTGTTTTGTTATTTTGGACAAAAATGAAGGAAGGGGGAAATCTGTGCGTTAAGACTTGTACAAAAACACACTTATTCATACTCTTCAAAGTATAAACTTGTATGGTTCTTGACTGCCCAGAGTCACTGGTTTGAGATGGGCAGCTGGATGAATAAACAAAGGATTGCAAACTCCAACTTCTCAAAGCAGGGCAAACATCTCCAGTCTTGCCAACCTGGTCGTGTCACTGGAAATACCTCCTTGCAGCCCACGGAGACCCCAGGGGATTATTTCTTTCGTTTGCGATCCTCCAGATGGGGAGGTTGGGAAGGTCACCCAAGGAGATCCGCCTGAACCAAACCACAGATCCAGCTGGCTGCCTGGAGCATTTCCCACGCCGATTCCCCACCTGGGGCTGGGAGACCTGGGAGTTTGGGGAGCGCCAGATCCAGCAGGCCTGGGGGTTCCAGCTTGGGGAACACAAGGCAGATCCTGAGTGTGCTAAGACTTAATCACGGTGTGATTTCTGAAAGGTGCTCCGGGCACTCTCACGACGCCCGCCCCGGAATTAAGAAGGGCATGAATGACAATCCTGCCTACTATCCACCTGGACAGGCGAGCTTTTCTTCTGCCCTTTGCAATCACGTGGCAGAGGAGTGGGAGGACGAACCCTGGGCCTCCAGCAAGACTCGGCTGTATTTTTAAACACAGGGCGAGGGGCACCATTAAGCTGTTGGCACTCTTATGAGCCAGCAGCCCCCAGAGGCCGTGGGGAAGGGAGCTCACTCGTGTCAACGCCTCCATTCCCAAGTGAGCCTGTCAGGGCAGGACAAGGAGGAAAAGGTGTTGCTACTCCAGACCGGAGTTGGGATTCTCCCCAGCACGCACATCGCCAGCAGGGCTCTCCAGCCTGGGGCCTGGCTGCAGGGGGCCCTCCACGTGAACCGCCTGGCCGCCTGCTGAGCCCTGGGCTGCCCCCTCCCTGCCAGGGCTTCTGCCAAGAGCTCTGGTCCGAATGCCTCTGGGGCAAAGAGGGGCATCTCAGCGGAAGCCTCCTCTGCGTTTCCCTCGATTTGTTCATGCGCTTTCTAATAACTTTTTTTTTAATGACTGAAATTGGATTCTCAAATGGTCCACATTCCTGTGTGGTTTTCCAAATTACGCCATTTTTGCAATCAACATTTCTGTCTCTGGGTGCATTTATATGTCCATTTCCTCAACATGCACATCCTTCTCTGCCTAACAGGCCCCCTCTGACAATATCCAGAAGGGTGACTATCTTCTCTGGGTCCCTGGGTCAAGGAGGTGGGGATGTAGTGGGCAGCCGGTGGGGGGGTGGACAAATTAGAAGTGAGACTGGTCTGAATCCCTTGCTGTCACTCTGGAGCTTCAGATGCCCACTCCCCTTCAGCCTGGCCCCCCTCACAGCACTCTTGGGGAGACAAGAAGAGGTGAGGCCCTAATTCCCAGGCTCAACTAAACATGTAAGGTTGCTCCATGACAAAAGGCAAACTCGGTTAACTTCTCCGCTCCCTCAACTTAAGTGCCATAAGCAAAGGGAATCCCATCTTTTGCAGGACACTAGCATAGAGAAGATGGAAGAACAGGTGGAGGCACCTCATTTCCCCTCCCCCAGGAGGGGCCACAGGGAGATGCACTTACCTGTCGCTGTTTGAGGAAGTCAAGCGCGATCTGCACATTCTGCAGGCGATGGAAGCGCATCCTCCCCTTTTCTCGAGGCTGGAAAAAAGACAGCCCTTATCAGGCCAAGGCAAACGCCTCCTGCCCCCTCAAGAGATGGCACAAAGCCAAGGGAAAAGGGAAGACGGGGGAGGGGCGGGTCACGTATCGAGATGAGGAACAGGGAAGTTCCCCCATCCACTGAAGGTCCCAAAGGTGATTTTTTTCAGGAGGCAACTGGACTTTCTGGTTTTTCTTTGAAGACCTTTCGCTTCTCATTCAAGAAGCTTCTTCGGGTCTGAAGAAGAAGAAGAGCTGAAGAAAAAGCACCTTTGGGGCAACCCTGACCTGAAGGACTGAGAACCTCCATAGGCATCCACTGAATGGATGAGCAGCTGAGGTTCCTCATCGCATTGCTCACCTTTCGGTCTGTGCTCAAGTCGGCAGCTCTCGATTGGGCCGTGGGCTGAACAAGAGGAATGCTCAGGTTTCTTACCCTGTTTTCGTCTGTGTGTGTGTGTGTGTGTGTTTGTGTGTGTGTGTGTTTGTGTGTGTGTGTGTGTTTTGGCTTGGAGTGCCATATGGCCCCCACTACAAGGAAACCGTATGGAGTTACTGTAATCAAGTAACAATTGAAGGGAAGGGCACAGCCTGGGTGCTTTAAGAGCGCTTTTCCTCCAGGTTCTTTGAACTGCAGGGCCAAAAGGGGCTGGGCTGGGCTTTCGGGAGAAGTGCAGGGGAGCAGAAAAAGCAAAACAGGTGGTGAGGAACGAGGGAGGCTGCATGAAATATTCCCCTGGGTGGACCGAACTGGGGGGGGGGAGGAGGAGGAGGAGGAGGAGGAGGAGGAGGAGGAGCCGCCATGCAACTGGCCCCACTTTGACCAGAGTGAAGATGCTGCCTGGCAGACTCAGGCCCTGCAGGTCACAGACTGGTCCGGCAATAATAACATGAAAAGTGTGCTGCCGTAAGTGACAACTCTGTTGCCCCCTACAGCCAAGCGCATGTCCCCTCTTGTCCCTTGGTCTGCCCTGTCCGAGGGGCTGCCCACCTCCCGAGCTGCCCTGTGCAACTGTCCTGCAGCAGCCAATGAAGGGGCAGCCACCCCTACACACACACACACACACACACCGGGGAAAAGAGTGTCCAGCCATCCCGGCCCAGGAGCAACCCCATGGCTATCAAGCCCCAGTGAGAAGCAGCAACAAAGGCAGGCAGCCATGGATGGTTGTTTTTAACAAGGCCTCTGGGGCTCTCGGGGTGAAAACCTGGCAGTGGGGGAGGGTAGTGAAGGTGCTGGACCCAGAGCAGACACGCCCGGGTTCAAGTCCGGCCTCAACCTAAGAAGAGGTGAGGAGCTGGCCTTGAGGAAAGGAGGAAGGAGCCTTCCAGGGGAGGAAAGCCATGCGAATTTATGTCAAAAAAGATCCTTTCCTGAGAAAAGAGAAGCGTCAGAAAGAAACTGCCATTTGCCAGAAATGGTGTGTAGGGTCTCCTACTTGAGCTAGATGACCTATAAGGTCCCTTCCAACTCTGTTACACTAATCTGTCAGTAAACTCAAAATAACCCCACCCTGATTTTTTGGGGTGCAAAATGAGGTGAAGAAACAGCCACGAGGTGCTCTTGACAGTAAAGTGCTAAGTGGAATGGCAGGACCTTGAAATCCTGTGACTTCCTTCTGCCCAGCCTGAGGCTTCTCCTGCGTTTCTCAGGAGCCACGGAGTCCCTTTGAAGGATTCCTCCCCTCCTGTTCCCAAGGCCTGGGTCAGGTGCCTCCCTCTGCCCAACCTGGGGGGGAATGGGAGGGACCACAGTCTCTGCCATCACGAGAGCCTGGACAAATAAAGATCATTGAAAGACCATTTTAAAAGGCTCATCTGGGAAGGAGGAGGAGGCCACTCCTGAAGGGCCCTTCGCCCCAATCCCTCTCTCATCCCCATACAGGAAGGGCGTGAAACTCCTCCTTAAGGGGTCCCTGTCTGCCCAACGCTCCTCTGGGGCCAAGCAGAGATCCAGCTGCCTGTAGCAAGGCTGCTTCCGTGGCTCAGCACATGGAGGGAATCCTCTGGGTAAAGGGGCAAGCGAGCGGGCAGCCTTCAGGACAAAATGCTGGTTCTGCCCGACGAGACTCTTCTGGGAAGAATCCTGGTCTGTTTCTCCACACAGAGGAAAACGCTCTGCCAATTTCCCCCCTCTATTGTGACAGGTGGCTTCCTAGTGGTGTTCACTTCCCAAAAACACCACTAGCAATTTGGGAAGCCCCATTCCCAACACACCTGGAAGTCTGAGGAAGGCTGCCCTGCGGTTACAAATCTGGGAACCAAAGAAGGTTGTGCAAGTGCGCAAGACCTGCAAAAAGGCAAACCATTGTGTGCTCACACTCCGTGAGTTAGTATTCCCCAGCTACCGACACCAGAAACACCTCCAGATAATCCAGTGGATTCCTCACAGCCTTCAAGCCCTACATGAAATCCTATTCCAGCCTCTGGCAGGGGGAAGGGAAGCTTGTACTCCCTTTGAAAGAAAGGCAGCATGCCCACTCTTCCCTCGGCAGCATCAGCACTGATTCCAGCTGCCAAGGTTTTGGGGCAACGGGAGACCTTGGAAGAGGGGCTCAAAGAGAAGAAGCCCTTCTCCCTCGCTTTGTTGGCTGCCTCAGAGCGATGGGCCCTGGAGCCTCCAGGATAGCACAGCATGTGGGCAACTGAGTGGGGTTCTGGGGGCATGAAATGAGGGTGGCCTCTCCTTCCCCTTGGTCCCCCCCCTTCTCCCCCCCCCTTCTGCTGGATCCTTCCCTTCCTTTGGTCTGCAGCTCCATCTGGCTCTTTCCTGGGCAGGTGAGAGCTCCCACCCCCAGAGCTCCAGAGGCAGCTCCAGAGTAGAATTCTGGAAAGAAAACCACCTGTCTTCGTCCCACAAATTTAACCAGAAGGCCCTGAGGAAGATGCCGGCTCACAGGCTCATCTGCCATCTGTAATTTGGTTGTTTCCATTTCTTAGAAGAGGCTGGAAATCCTGCCAGAAATCTGAGGTATTCCTGGATTATCGGAATGTGTCCAGTACCAGTTGCTATTGCTGCCCACGGTGGTCATTGACCTACTGTATCCTCCTCCTCCTCACACTCTTCGCTGCCCAAGCGACTCCAGGGTGGGATTTTCACCAAGCAAACAGTCTTCTGCCCTGAGGTTTCCTTGGGCTAATAAATAGGATGGACAATACAGCACTAAATGGAAGTACATGGGACACACACCAAAGACAGTGGAGGCCACACCCAACCAATGCACAGGAAGACCAATGCACAAACACATTCTTTGCCTGACTGAAAATGAAGGTTCAAATGCAGAGCTCCTCCAGATCTTCCACAGCCCACATTCACCCAGCATCCAGAGCTTCCAGAAGTGAGCCATCGGATAGGGGGGAAAGTTTGGTGAGATCCAAAAATTACAGGGCTCAGGCCAGCTGCTGCCGCCGCCTTAGAAACAATTTAGGACCAAACCTTTTGGATGGCAGAGAATGTGCTTCGTGTCCAAGGGAAAGAAATGAAAAAAGGATTGAGAGGCAAAGAACCTTGATTGGGAGTCACTAAAAATAGGTTCTGAAGGACATACTTAAGGCACCAAGGGAAGGGGGGCACTCCAGATTCCCCCCCCCCCTCCATCATGTCTTTAATTCAGTGTTTCCCTGTAATGGCCATTTCTAAGTATGTGGACTTCAACTCCCAGAATTCCTCTGCCAGCGTGGCCATTCATAAGATTCGACACTTGAGTTAGCCCAAAGGCCGAGATGCAATTGACAAGAATGTTGGCGGTTGAAGTCCGTATGCCTAGAAATGGCCACGGGTGGGAAACATCGTTCTTTTACCACTACGCTCAACTTTAGTTGGTTTTTTAAATAATTGTTCTTGTCTGCCATCTTAGAATTTAATCAATATTATTTAAAAACATTTTATTCGGGACTAAAGTTTGAAGGAGTTGTCAGAAATTGCACTTGTTTCCATCTCCCGGTGTGAGGGATTTGTTTCTGTTGGGGGCCCATCTCAGCCTTCACCTGGCCCTGGCAAAGTCATTTCCTTTGTGGCATCTTAGAAACTCACCAACTTGACGCCCGAAAGGACCTCCAGCAGGGAGATGAGGTTGTGACCATCTCGCAGATCCTCGTAGAGGTCATTGATGTGCTTGCGCACCTATGGAGACAGAGCAGAGAGACAAAGCTGTGTGGCTGCTGCGGTTGGCAGGGAGCAAGAAAATGTGTAGAACAAACTTTCTCAACCATGGCAGCTTTTCAAAGGGGTGAATTTCAATTCCCAGACATCTCCAGCCTGCAAAGCTGGCTGAGAAATTCTGGGAGCCGAAGTTCACCCCTTTGAAAGCTGCCAAGGTTGAGAAACCCCCATGGGGAGCAATTCTCACTGGAGGAGGAACATCTGCTATGCAAGAACTGAAGACCGGCCATCTGATCACTCAGCATGTTGATCAATCTTCATTCACCCAACGCTGCTTTGCTTCAGAGATCTCAAAGACTATTTTATTTCTAATGTTTAAAAATGAAAGGGTGGAGGAAGAGCAGATCTAGTAGAATCAAAGGTGTGTGGGGCTTACCTTCATCAGGTGCTTATTCACCCATTTTGTGAAGGTCTTTTTCTGGACCCGGTCCCGTTCATCTGCAAAATGAGAGAAAATGCAAACTAGTTAGCCTTTCGGCCATCTGAGAAAATAAACACAGCCACAAGCTTTCCTATTGTAGGTTGCAAGGAAAGCCTCTTTTAGGACTGGAGTTTAGCCCCCCCCCTCCCCCCCAGCCCCGAGTGCTGCAGGTTTGCAGGTTTCTTTGCAACCAATAGAGGGTTTGGGGCTGTTTTCTCCACAGAGATACTTTAATCTTTTTTAAAATATGTATTTATTTTGACTAGATGGCTCTGCCTCCCCTGCTTCATCCTATGGGGAAAGACGGAATCAAAGGGCAGCAGGGCAGGGGGCCTTTCTTCATTTTCCCAAAAGCCACTTGCAGAGTCAGGGCCTGTAATAGGTACCAGAAGGGGCTTCCCGTGACATAGAACGGGCTCTCTGGGTGCAGAGGGAGAATTCAACTTATGGGATTATAAACGAGTACAACGTTCAAAAGGGTTCAAACCAGATCAGAGATATTCCAAAGAGTTCCTGTCTCAAGGATGCAAATTTCTATAAATATAAAAGTAGCAGATAAACAAATGGATCCTTTAAGGTGTCTTTAAAATCAAGGAGGCAACCTGTATGCTCCAAAGTGCCATACATTTCAAGGTGGGAGATATATAAAAGCTATCATGTAAACCCCAAAATCAAAAAAGGGAAGCTCTCCGCCAGTGGAAAATAAAGTTTCTTTCTCCTCCTTTTCTTCTCAGGTTTGCTATGTATAAATAATCTCTTGACTTGTGAAGAGAATTTGTTAGGGGCTCCTCTTCCCATTTGTCCAGCCAGATTCCCATTTCCTACTCCTTCATTTCGGGAGCAGGAAGCTTATGCTGCCTTAGACTCCCTTAGTGAAACAAGAGATAAAAGCCCACGGTCAAAGCTCAGCTCATTCGCTCTACACCAGAACTAGTACAGTAGAGTGGAAGCCCATTGCTATAGTACAGTAATAGGAAGACGGTGGGCATAAGAAACAATCTACATGGAGCCAAGACATAAAAACCACATTAGCTGGAAGTGAACCATAATGGAGGGTTTGCAATGAAGTACCAATAAATTCCATATTCTGAACGTCCCTACACAAACTTTTTATTCCTCTGTCAACATTTAGACTGCAGACTCTCCTAAGCTTCATGGTCACCAGCGCCCTATTCTAGGAAGGGCAGACATCTGGCTTGAAGAACCTTCTCTGCTTCTGAGGAGGATCCTTCAGATTCAGCACTACATGCCTGGTGCAAAAGGCTCCCCCCCTGAGCCCCACAGCAGGTACCGTGCAGAGCTTCTGCGGAGCCCTTGGCGATCCAAATCCACAGCCTCCACTCCCCTTTCCATCAAGTCCCACCATACACACGTCCTTTTCTAGTTCTTCATTATTTTAAACATCTCTTTTCATCCCCACCTTGGTACACTCTGGTGGGGGTGGGGGGATCACTCAGCCTGGCTCCTGGCCTTCAGCCTCCAGGAACAAACATCAACTTGTGCACATTCTCTGCGCTCGAAGGCTTTCCTTCTGTGAAACCTTGGCCATGCTCCTTTTCTCAGGCCCCGTCTGCACCCATTTCCCAGCATCCACAGATTCAACAGAGCTTCCACACCTTCTACCCAAAACATTCCTTGCAATTGATGTCCAGGAATATTCCCATTGATAGCTTGTTATAAAAATTCTCAGAATTATTTCCCATGATGAAAATATTTCTACCATATGCAAAGAAGTCTCAAAGCACTTCCTCTACTATCACCTTAATTACAATGCCTCCCTCCCTGCCATTCCACTATTTTCAAGGTGGGGCCATTTTGAGGTGCTCTGTCTAATTTTAAAAGACGGTCCATCTCAATGGCCCTCGTGGGACTGAAACACAGAAGGAAGTTTGGTAGCCCAGCCCTTGAGGATTCAATAGCTGAGTGTTCTCAGCAGAGCCAGAGATTCCATGCTCAAAAGGCCACATTTTGCCAGGTGGCAAGCTAGGTGTGGGGGCCATAAGGCACCGTTACTAGATAATTTGTGACGCATTTACCTTTTCTGACAACAATCTCCTCCCTCAAATCCTGCTCCGTGAAGCTTTTGTCTTGGCTTGCCATATAGTAGCTCTAACTCCTGTGTGACCCCATATGCCAGGGCTGTCAAATTCACAGCCCGTGGGTCAGATGTGTCACACGCTGGCCTTGGCCATGCCCAGTTTAGCAAAAAGGGGGAAAGTCCCAATACATCCCATGGCGACACCATGAGGACTATGAGTTTGACATCCCTGTCATATACAAAACAAGGCCTATCCCTACAGCAACTTCTCTCCAATCAAATGCTCTTCAGGTGCACCAGATATTATTGCCCTACCAGCTGAGGGTAAAAATTATTTTACTTTAGTAAATTATTTTACTTTATATCTATTCCATTCTAAGCTAAATATTTGAAGAAACAAACAATGTGTTATTTGAAGTATTATTTGAAATAGGAAGCATGGACCTCTGATTTTCCAGTTGCTGTAGAACAGCAGGGCCAATGATGAGAGATGCTGGAGGGCCTGGAGGAGCAGAGGGTCCCCATTTCTAACTCCTCTTAACTCAAGATGCCTTTAAAAAATCTGTTTACTACATAATTTCTACTAAGGGTGCAAAAATCATGAACAATCAATAGAAGGCACTGCTGTCAGCTGCCTCCGGATGCACTTGCCCAACCCATGGGGTGCAAATAAAGCAGACAAGCAGCAGCAGAACCACTGTGACTCAGGAAGAATGGCCGTTTTAAGGAGGAAGCAGCAGCCGAGACTCCCAACTTCAGGTGTTGGAAAGAGCCATCCCAACAGAGCTCTGCTCTTCCCCTGACTGCCATGGCCCATCGGCTGAACTGGAGCTCTGAGACCTCCATCCTGGTCAACTTGGCTGAGATGGAAAAGCTTCCTGATTGCAGTCAAATTCCCAATCAGCTCTGTCTACCTTCTGCATCAAATTCCTTCTATGGGTACCCAAGATAAACTGCTCAAGGCAGCCAGCTCACCTTGTGACAGTAAAACCCAACGAGTTTGTCCTCCCAAGGTGTTACCTGCCGATTGTAAATTTAAAAGGTTCCTTCCATAAGCACCCAGTCTGTCCTCCCAAGAACATTCAAAGATGCCCAGTCATCTCGGGCAAAAGGATGGTTTGGGCCATCCAGAACACAAATGATAAAATGAGACCAACACCAACACTAATTCAAACAAAATGAACTGAACTCAACAGTTCATAGCGTTGAATAAACATGGTTTGGTTTGGATTCAAGGTTCCTCCACTTCTCACCCCCCCCCACCCCCAAGAAAGGCACAAGACGGGCAGAGGCATACTAACCAATGCAACACATCTGGCACACCAGGTGGGCCTTCAGCTCCCTTTCTGTTCTGTGAAGGTGCCACATGGTCCTTTGAGGTTCCAGCACAAGTTGCTTTAAGGCTTCCGGGTGTAACTGAACTCTTTCATCTTCCTGCTTCTGCTGCACGGCTTCTTCAGCGTGATCTCCCAGCCCTTTGCCACCCGCTTCCTCCCCACAGCTCCTCCCCCCACTTCCTACTTCACCATCGGCCATGGTAGGAAGGGCAGGGCTGCCCCCTCCGGAGCTGCCCCCTGAGGGATCGGGAGAAGAGTGCTCCTTCCTTTAAAAGCTGGGGGTTTTCTGGAGAATGTAAGGCAGCAAAGCCCCTCGGCTCTTCTGGGCCAGGCAGATTAAGGCACCAACAGACGATTAAATGCCAAGTACGGTCAGTTCAGGAGATTGGCCAACATCCTGCTTCCCTCCACAGTTAGGTTGAGTTCGTTCAGCCAGTGGAGCCTTGGAGGAGAGACCCCTCCCACCTTCCGGCAGAGGCACGTGGGGATACAAAACATTCGGTCTAGCAGCCTTGGCTGAACTTTCTGGCCGGGGGGGGGGGGGCAAAGGTAAGCGATGGGACACAGTCCAGGGTGTCCTGCCACACTCACAGCTACTCAGGCGCCCCAGCAGAAGGACACCTCCCAGAGTTCCAGCTCAGCCTTCTAAAGAAGCCGCTTGCTCCCAGAGTCCCCTGAGTTGGGCGGCATCTTCATGGATGGAGAAGGTCGGTGCCTATTCCCATCCGCTTCCCAGAACAGGCCGCGGCATTGTCTCTCCCCCCAGATTCGCTGGCCAGCTCTGCCGTCAATTGCAAGGCATCAAATGTGCTGACACAAGATGACCCAGAGGGGAAAACAAGAGTCCGTTCTTTCCTTCTGCATCTCTGCTGGTCCGGCAGCCTTTTCGCCAGTCACAAAGGCATCCCGTTGAGAAGGCCGAGGGCCCGGAGCCTGGCTCTGGGATGAACGACTTCTGAGAGCGGCAGAACGGTTTGAAAAATGACCGTTTGGAATGTCCAAGGCAGAGATAAGAGGGGCTGTTTATCCTTCTTCTTTCCCTTTTCTTCCTCTTCTTCTTCTGCTATTTATAACAGCCGTTGGTTCTCTTTCAGCCAGGCCAGGCTGCTTTGCTCAGAAGTCCAGTGGGGTCCACAGGAGGCAGGAAGCTCTGGGTTTTTCCACAAACGCCTCCAATACCAGCCTCGAAAGGTGGACCTCCTTCTCCTCCCAAGGCATCGGCCATCCCCACTTGTCTCCCTCCTGGCCTGTTCTTGGATTCCACAGATAAGATTCCCTTCTCCCACCCTCACCCGGTGTCACCAGGAGCTAAGAATAGGCCCCTCGCTCCTTCTCCCTGCCAGCTTATCTCCGGCTGGTTAATCTTTCTCCAGAGAGTCCTCCTGACTAAGCGACCTGTGGCCGTCCTCTCCTTATCTCTTTGCAGCTGCCATCATGTACCCTGGCCACCTTGCCCCTCGCCCCTCCAACAGGAACCAACTGGTGCACAGCCGTCCGGACTGAGACCAGCCCCGGCAGAAGAGCAGAGCCACCATGGCTGGGAGACAGGTCAGAACAAGGGTCAGCAACATCATCACCTGGGGGAGGGGGGGGGAGGAGACAAACCCTGGAGAGCATCCCATTCCAACCCCTCTTTTCCAGCCAAGGGACACAGCTGCCATAGCAGAGGGTCATAAGGAGGCCTCCTCCCTCCAGATCAGTTCAGATCAAGAGGCCTTTCAACTTAACTTTGGCAATCAGAAGCCTTCCGGGCCTTCGCTACAGACTCCAAGGCAAAGCCACAGCCTAATCTCAGAGTGAAAAGCAGCATCGCTCACACCTCTGCGAACATTGGGAGAAGGGAGCCCTGGTCATCAATGGCAACAAAACTCAGGAACTCAATGGCCTCTTTTGTGGCTCCTGTAAGGCATTTTATGGCCAGGTAAACGCTTTGGAAGCCTTTTGATAACATTTGTTAATTGGAAAAGGTGCCACTCAATACCTGACCTTTTGTCACAGTTCTGTCGTTGCTCATGTTCCCATTGAAACTGTGCTGACACAACTGTCAATTAAAAATGCTCATCTTTTTAAGCATGCAGCAGCCTGATCAAAGCATCCCTCAAATTGATTCCGGCAAGTCTAGAAACCAAAGTTTCTTGGAAGCCAAACAAATCATACTCTGAACTGTCCCCTGGCGTGGCAAATGACCCTTGGAGGAGTAATAACAGGGCCATTTCTTCAGAATAAGAAAACCTGGGTGGGGAAAGGCAGAAGGAACCCCATGTTCTCACTGGAGCTCAAAGGGCTCTTCCTTCCCTGGAACAGAGCAGCTGTAATTGGCCAGAGTGTCGGCTCTTTGCAGGTTCTCCCTCCTAGGAACAAGGAAGACGAAAACATCGGAGGGATCTGGTCTGAGGGAAGGGGGCTTCTCAGGAAACGATGGGCCATTCTGCCCGTTGTCTATCGCACGCCCATCTTCCCTCTCGCCTCTAACATTCTTTCTATGCTTTTTCTGCATACTGAGCCAAAAACAACAATTATAGCATTCTTCAAAGCATAATTCCAGCATCCATCCTACTACGATTTTGCAAGTTTCTCATTAAAGAATCTTTTACGAAGGGGAGATGCTATTTTCACGGCAATAACCCTCCACAAAAGGCCCTAGCAGGAAGCCAAATTACCCCCTCAATTTGTGTTAAGACTGCTTACATGCAAACATGCAGACAAACACACAGAAAAATCACACCTACAGTTCTAAAAATTTGTTTGCTTTCTATTTGGCATGTCAATTTCTCATCAATAAAGAACACTCAGATAAATTGAAAGACAAAAAAGACAAGTATAAAAAATAAAGCAGAATGCCGCCATACAGCCTAAATCTGCAAAAATGAAGTCACAAAAGCGAAGTCTCAGAATGAATTTGCAACAAATGCCAAAAATAACAAAACAATGTTTCTTTCAACATGTAAAACACCCAAGAAAAAAATCAAGGAAACAATAGAAGAAGATAGCAAGGAAGTAATGAGTAGCAAGGAGGCGGCGTAGAACTGCCTAATTCTCTGCATCCACCTTAACACAAAATGGGCGGCAGCGACACACACGACAGTTCAACCCCCCAAAAGCAGCACCATAGAAGAACGCCAGTCCAAACAGGCAAAGAAATTGGCAAAGGAGCACCTATTCACTACAGATGAATTCCAACCATCAGGACTGGATGGATCCCATCTCAAGGTTCTGAAGGATGTGATCTCGGAAACACTGAAGGAGATTTTTCAAAGACCCTGGAGCACCAGGGAACTGCCGGAGGACTGGAAAAGAGCCAATGTGGTTCTCCCAACTAAGAGAACTAAAGAGAAATTTCCTAACAGTTGGAATTAATCAGTGGAACGGCTTGCCTCCAGAAATTGTAGATGCTCCATTATTGCATGTTTTTAAGAAGAGATTGGACAGCCATTTGTCCGAAAGGATATAGGGTCTCCTGCCTGAACATGGGATGGGCAAGAAGACCTCCCTTATTATGCTGTATTCTGCATAACATTATCAGTGCGGTTGTTTAAATTCTGATGGAAATCATTCTCTCATAATCAGGTCACATTTCCTGAAACTTTCATTCATTCCATCACACTTGGAGATGTCAAAAGCTGGTAAAAAGAAGGTTGCTATTTTTGAATTGTGATTCAGGCTTAGAGGAGAATTGGCCCGTCTCCAGTTTGTCTGAGGCGAAGCTGGCTCTTTTCCAAATCAGGGCTGGAGCTAAATCTTGTGGCTGGTGCACACCCTCCCTTAATCCCCAAGTGAACACGCCTCCATCAGCATGAACTTCCGGGGCACTGCCAGGCTCCTCTTGGCCTCTAAGAGCTGCTTCCCCCTCTCCCCCCCCCCCAGAGGAGGAGATGAGCCCCTTCAACAAGGAAGAGGCACCAGCATCACCGTCCCAAAGCTCCTGCCTGCCTGTCCAGCCCAGCCACTCCTGCCCAGCCAAAGGAAGGAATCTCCAGGAGAACCTGTGTTTTCTTCTGGGCTTCATTCCCTTCGCAGGCCAAGGCGGCCTTCCCAAAGGTTCTGCCTTCCAGATGGACTGAACATTCACGGCTCTTTCCGAAAGAATCAACCGAGAAAGAAATAAAACCACCATGGAGGAAGTGGAAACAAGAAATATTAAAAGATGATTTTCTCTACTCTGTAGCACAGATATTCTCCTAAAATTTAAGCTGAACAAAGAACGGCAATGAAAGACGCTCAACTGTGGCTAGAACAGCCCTCCACCTGCGATGTCAAAAACAAAGAAATGTCAGCTGGCTCAGCAAAAAAGTTCCAAACTCTACAAGGAGGCCATAAAGGAGGAAACTGAGTTAATCCAGATGAAGATCCTATAAACTGGAAGTGGAGCTTTTACACTTTCACAATCACCAAATTGCCATTCACGCCTGTCAAACGATTCACTGTTAGAACTGGCTGTGCAGAGCAGATTCGCCCCTTACAGCCCCTGCCTGCCTGGTTCACCTTGTGCAAAAAATGGGGTTAGGCCCAGGTCTGTGCATGCAGGTGCACAAAGCTTCTTGCCTTCCATCTTCAGTGCAGGAAAGCTCCTCTTTTGTTCCTCCTCCTGGAGCATCTGCCAGGCTTTGGGGCTTAATTCCCATCATCTCATAACACATGGAGTGTCGTGAGCTGCAACGTCCCAGAGTGACCATCCAGGTGCCTCTAGGGAAACCAGAAGCTCAGCAGGAAAAGAGGCAGAAGTACAGGTAGAGCACTTAGCAATCGACTGCTCATGGATGTGGTGACTCTACTCCAGTACAAGATTACGCTTCCTATCCACTGACAGATGTCCCTCTTCCTCCTCCTCCCTTCCTTCTAATCCTCATTTAAAGCTGTCTAACCTGGGTTTCTGTTTGCAATCAAGATAAGTATCTTCTTTGAATGAATGTGCTACCATTTATGCAAACTGAAAGAGAAGGGACTACTCCAGATCCTCCCCTACTTCTGCATTAAGTAATGTTAGTAGTACTACAATTTTCTTCCTGGGTCTGGACAGAAATGCACACCAAGCTCGGATGACACGGTTGTCGAAGGAGCTCCCCAGCTGCCACTACGGCATCAGAGGCCAGAAAAAACAACATTTCCCAGGGTTCCCTGGGCACATCCTTGACCACCAAGGGAGGTTTAGCAACCAGCCTATGCAGAAGAAAAGAGGCTGTTCCATTACATCACTGATCCAGTGACCCACTGGACTGCCTTAAACAAGGTCAGGGGAAGGACTGCACTCCCCGGCCCTCCCCCCCCCACCCCCCCCACCCCCATTTCACTGCACAAAGAACAGTACCTTCCTGGCTCTGGCTCCTTCTCCTGCTCCTGGTCCAGTACAAGATCCCAGCTATCCCAAAGAGGTGACTCAGGACAAAAACGGTGGGCGGCAGAAAGACCCCATCCCAAAGGGACATCTGCCTTCCCATGTCCAGCCCTCCGGCAGCTCCGCCGTTAATACTCTGAGTCTCACATTCCTTCCTCTTGAGCCACAAGCACTTGGAGGCAGCATCACCAGCACAGGGCGGGCAGCCCCAGCAGCCGCAGCAGCACAGAGGTTGCAGACAGGAAGAGGCTGAGCCAGCGCTGCTTCTGAGAGGCTTTGCCCCAGAAAGGGGCTCTTCTGCCAACCCTGCAGGGGAAGGGAGGCTGCGCAGCTATGTTTGCACTGCTAAAGATTTGGGGATTCCTGCTGTCCATGGACTCCTTTGACAGAGAAGCCACCGCCCACTCATCCTCCCTGGAAGAGTTGCAGAGGGGAGGTCTGAAGCACCACAGAGGGAGAAAAACGTGGCTTCTAATCCACGGAATCTAATCTCCATGTTTAAAAGGGGAGAGGCGCAGGGACTGACACCCCCTGCCCAGCCCCAGAAGTGGGGAGTTTTACTGTGTCGTTACTCCCAACGGAATCCCCTCCTTCAGCACAAGAGAAAATGCGGAGCCACAATGGAGAAACTGCCTCAGACATTAAAAAAATAAAAACTGGAAAAAGAATGCCAAAAGTTCTGTCACCAAAACGATAAAAATGGCTCTAGATAAGCCTCATTAATGACATTGGAAGTGAATTCATGGAACAAATGTAAAAAGTGGGGGAGAACAGAGAAGCTCCTTTTAGGCACAGCCAAAAGATGAGTCGGGAATGAAGATTCCAAGATTTATCTCTGAATAAATGTTTGGTGGGGCCACCACCAAGAAGATGCAGTTCACAGCCCGGTTCAGCCAGATTATTCCAACTCTGGCCATTGGGGGCGAAACACCGGCCCCCGTGGAGAGGGCGCGCAATTTGGGTGTCCTCCTGGATTCCCGGCTGGAAGATCATGTGGCAGCCGTGACCAGGGGGGCGTTCCATCAGGTACGCCTGATGCGTCAATTGCGCCCCTTACTGGACCGGGGTGCCTTACGCACAGTCACTCAAGCACTCGTCACCTCTCGACTACTGTAATGCAGCCGCACGGGTGATTACGGGAGTGCCTAGACACTCCCACATAACACCTATCCTGCACTGGCTCCCTGTGGTCTTTCGGGTGCGCTTCAAGGTTTTAACGACCATCTTTAAAGCGCTCCATGGCTCGGGGCCTAGTTATATGCGAGACCGCCTCCTGCCCCATACATCCCTCAGACCGATATGCTCCCACAGAGAGGGCCTCCTCAGGGTGCCGTCAGCTGGACAATGCCGACTGGCGACACCCAGGGGGAGAGCCTTCTCTGTGGCGGGCCCAGCCCTCTGGAACGACTTACCCCCTGAACTCCGCACCATCTCCGACCTCCGCCTCTTCCGCAAGTGTCTGAAGACACACCTATTCCATCTAGCCGGCCTA
The DNA here is from genome assembly GCA_039707465.1 of Rhabdophis nuchalis. Lineage (NCBI taxonomy): Eukaryota > Metazoa > Chordata > Lepidosauria > Squamata > Natricidae > Rhabdophis > Rhabdophis nuchalis. The sequence goes on along the minus strand of CM077654.1, from coordinate 29,434,265 downwards.
GCGTAACCCCCATTACTGACTCTTAGATAGTTTTAAATTTGGGTTTTTTAAATTCGGTTTTTAGCGCAGGGTCTATTAGAATAAGTTTTTAAAAATTTTATATGTTTTATATATGTTTTAACATCCCTGTGCGCCGCCCTGGGTCCGTTTGGAGAAGGGCGGGGTATAAATTTAATAGAAAGAAAAAGACAGACAGCCCAACCGGAACCTGAAGGGGGGCTCCAGAGGCTTGATTTAAACCGATTTAAATCATAATTTTAAAAGAGCAGCTGTCATCTCTGTCCCTCAGAGGCTCCTTCAACCCATTGTTGACTCACCAACAGCCCCATTCCCTTTCGTGGGACGGCTGGTGATGCGGCAGGGACACAACAAGGTGAGGGATGTGGCAGGCGAGTGGATGCCCACTAACAGGCGCTGGCATGAGGGATCTGAAATGACAGGGCCTCTTTAATATTACATTTATAAGCTGCTTAGAAGGTTTCACTTTTACTGCTTGTCCTTCCTCCTCACACTCAGAGCCTGGGGGTACAGATGCATTCATCCTCAAACAATCACATACTTTGTAGTGTACATCAATTTGCAAAACAAGGGGATAAAGAAGCATTCCTGAACTTTGTTCTATGTTTTATCTCGTGGTCACTAGGAAATTGTGTGATTGCATCAATGCAGGGCATGTTCTCTCAGCTTGCAGCGCCTGGAGTCGTTGAACGAGGTCACAGAATATGCAGCCTCCTCCTCATGCTATGTAACGAAGTATTAATGTATCTAAACCTTTAGATAGATTTTTATTCCAAAAGCATTTTATTAAAATCAATGTGATTTTAAAAATCCAATTTAAATTTAAAAACTCTTTTTAAAAAAACCCATTGATTTTTATCCCTCCTGGGTCTCCAGCGCTGGGCAATTTCTTCCTCATGAGTAAAATGAAATGCCCTTAAGAAAAGACTGCTGGGATTTTTGCTTTTAATTCAAGCACTACCCCATGTCTTTGTCCTTGGGGGCAGAACTGGGGGTGGGGGTGGGGGGTGGGAGAGACTCTCCACTGTCTGCAATCTAATTTTTAAATGTGGAGATATATAATTTTGAAATGTAGGCTACCAATGGCACCTTCCCATCCCTTCACTCAAGGACAACCCCAGTCGGGGCTCCTGGATGCTGAGGGGGCTTCAAGATCATCTCAGCTCCAGCACAGCTCCCTCCTGGATCTCCCAGCGGATGGGCCAGGCCTGCCAGCTCACATCCTGCCCTCTGTGAGCAACTGCACATTCGCTTATTGGAGAACCACGTCTGCCTGTTGCAGCACCAATGTCAACGGATTGGTGATGTGGGAAGGGCAGAATCCATGGAGACTCCAATCCAACCTACATTCTGTTAAAAAGGAGCACCAGAAGCAAAACTGTCTCAGAGTTTGTCAACCCACACAGATGATCATGGAGTAGCTCAGCCATCTGCATTTGCTGGATGTCTCATCGTAATCCCATGAGAGATCAGTGGCTGTAGATCAGAATCAAGATTCATGTAGACTCAAGATGTGGGGAAGCAGACTCCCTCTCTCTTCTCCCCTCTGAAAATAACGCCCCCATGTTCTCACGCTCAGAGGTTTCACTCGGGGGTCCAGAGAATGGTCCTCAACTGTGGCTTTTGTTCAACCCTGTATGTTTTGATGGCTTGGCAAATTAGATTTACTCACTCAACAGTCCATCTCAACTGCCAGATTCACACTGATCAGAGGAATGAGGCTCAGAGAGACATTCCTCCAGGGCAGCTGACCCAATGGGTCTAGGACAACTCACCATGGCCAACTCTGCCAAGGGACAACTCGCTGCAAATAAGAGTTACACTAATACCGAAGAAATTGTGGAACAGAATCATTAAAGAAAGGATGCCAAAGGAGGGACAAAATGAAATGTGAATGACAAAAATTAAATTATTTCTTTTTTTTAAAAATAATTAAATTGCATTATTCAATTGTCGCACAGCAAGACGGCCTTGGTGAGGTACTTGCAAAGACATCTGAAGTTCTTAATGTTTCTATGCATTTCTGCACTCTTCCCCTAAACTGAGTTTACTTGAAGCAGAATTTGGGCTTAAAGTAAGCTTCCCTACATGAATCCTGGGAGGGTTTTCTCTACAACAGCCACAATTTCCTCTGTGGCCCCAGTTCACCAGAATATGGATCAATATCACTGAGGATGACAAAAATAGCCTGTGTCCGAAAGCAATCTTGGTAAAATTCTGTGGAATTCCAAAACGTTTGCCAGAAAAAGGGGTGGGTCTTTTTCTACAGATATATTTTACTTTTGCAGAAATGTTGCCAACCAAATTTCTGGCTTTCTCACCCGTAACTGTCTCTGCTGCTTCTGATAAAATAAAATAAGTTTCTCGGTTCTGGGATGAGTAACCACCAGAGATCTTCCTGCTGTGAGGCTGATGAGCGACTCCTGCTTGGGGGGATACTGAGTACCGACCCTGATGGGAGGCCCTCAGCGCATGGAAGTGCATGGAAGTGCATGGAAGTGCATGGAAGTGCATGGAAGCGCATGGAAGTGCATGGAAGAAGTGAGGACTGGGAGGAGTCTCCCCTCCCTCCCCCTCTTTATTTCATAAAACTGGATTTCTAGAAAGTCAAGCATTCAAGGGTCTGGGGGCAGAAGTAAGAGGATGCGATAGCCACCAGTTATAGGTTCCCCCCAAATAAAAGGCTGAAGGGGCTCCCTGGGAATCGAGCAGTGACTCTGGAAAGGGGGCTTCCCTGAGTCCCAGCAGCAGCCCCAACGCACCCAGAGCTCCTTCGAGTGGGCAGAGTTTCTGAGCTACGTGGGGCCATGCTGGCTCGAGGGCCACCGGAACTATAAATCCAAGCACCAGGATGGGGAAGGCTAGCTGGCCACACTGTAGCCAGGGCTTGCTGGTTAAAGAAGGAGAAGCCATCTCCAAAGGGGCCTTTGTCCATTTCAGTGGCTATTTCCATCGGTTTGCCTTGCCTACACCTCAGAAACAACCTATGCCCCTTCCTACCTGGGAAGGTAGCGTTTGTCTGCTACAACTTTTCTCAGTGTGGTTGGGGGATTCTGGGAGTTGAAGTGGCTGAGGCTGAGGAACATGACTGCCGTAGCTCCACGTGTTGAGCTTCAGCAAGTACCTGACACAGAATGAAGCTTGTCATTTCATCTGCCGAGGGGCTTCGATTCTGCCCTGAAATGGCTGCTGCTGGAGACCCCCCCTCCAATGCCTGAGGGTTGCTCCTTCGTTCTCTGGTGCAACCGTCACACACAAGGGTCTCAAACCATCCCTCCATGTGCCCTTCTTGGGTGTGCGGACCAGAAGGGCTGTGTTCAAAGCAGCAAAATAAGCAGGAGATTTTGAGTGCAGGAACATCGCACAGCTCTTCCCCAAATGGAAAGGAGACAAAGGCTTTTCCTGGGCTTACAAAAATGAACAGGTGTGACCACACCTATTTTCTCTCTCTCTCTCTCTCTCTCTCTCTCTCTCTCTCTCTCTCTCTCTCTCTCTCTCTCTCTCTCTCTCGCTCTCTCACGCACACACACCCTCTTCCATTTCTTGAAAGGGATGGTTACTGTAAACCTGCCTTTCCATCACATCCTCCACCACCCATCACCCCAGCCATCCTCCATGCAGATTCTTGGCTCCTCTCAAGCCGAGTCACCTTCTGGCTCAGCCCGGAGGATGGGTGTGTGTTTCAGGCGGGTCAGCCTGTTTCCTGGGCATTTGGGGCAGTGAGCAAAGTGCCAGCTTCTCAATTTCCTATGACCGAATGAGAGAACCACAGAGACGCTGGGAAGATGGGAGCTCAGCCCAGGCAAGGATATCACTTTCTCCTGGCCTCTTAGTCAGCTGCAGCCTGCAAGCGATGCCATTTCACGTCTCTCTCCAGCCACAAAGTCACAATGTGGCTCTTGGCAAACTCACACCCAGCCGCAGCATTTTCAACTGGAGCAGCAGCTGCCAACTCTCCAGGACCGGTATAGACGCTGGAGGGCAGCCTTCCTCACTCTTGCTTAAATTGCAAAGTAAGAATAAGAGTCACACAGGATCAGAGCAAGGGGAGGGGAGCGTCTGCCAGCCTCAACTTCGCTGGCAGTCCCAAAATGCAGGAGCAGCGGGAAGGGGGGGGGGGGCACCACGGGGGAACCATTTACCCCAAGCATTTAGGATACACGTCCTTCCCAGCCATGCAGCCCTTTGAGGTGCTGTCTTGCCCTTCCCATCCTTGGCAGCAACGCAGAGGAGACATTCCCTGCCCTTTGCCAAGCCCCCCCCCCCCCAATCCTTTGGGCATTACTTTAACCGCCCCCCCCCCCCCACCTTCCTTAGATTAGAATCAGGAACTCTCTCTAACGTTTTTTTTGCACCAGCAGGTCTTCCTCTGATTCTTCTTCTAAGGTTTTATGGAAGGATTTTTAGCATCTGCAATTTGTAAAATGTTAATATTCTCTTGTAACCCAAATGTGTCTAATTCATATTACATTTCATAGACAACAATGTATACATATTACATTTTACAAATTTTAATATTTAATAATAAAGTAATATACATTGTTATATTTAAATGTATATAACAATGTATACATATCACACTCATATAACAACCTACTTCTTGGTATTTAAATGTGGAACAGACCACATGACCACCAGACAGATTTGTAACTGCCTGACAGACCATGCTCAGTCCTTAATGATGGAAGGAAGGTTACCAAGACCTTTTCCCACCATTCACAAAGGGGTAATTCTGTCTTTTCCAGCCATTGTGAAAATGCAGTTATGCTAAAATATTATTTGCCATCCAGTCAAAATCCAGTACTTATTATGATAATCAGAACCCAGGGCCATGTCAAACTTATATGTTTCTTTTTTATATAACTTTATTAGAATTTTAAACAAAAAAGATAAAATCTAATAGTTTCTAATAATAGAAACTAATATTTAAAATAATAGAAAAAAAGAAAAGAAAGAAAAAAGAAAAGCATGAGAAAAGAACAAAGTCGTTTATGATAAAATGACGGAATTAGATAAAATCTTAACAGGTGTCGATGAAAAAGTAATTAAAAAACTTTATGCCTACTTATTAGAGTTTAAACTTCAGGAAGAGCAAGTGAAAGAAAAACTTTGGGCATGGGATCGATTTAGGTAAGTGGCAAAAATTGTGGACACAAAATTATAAAATGACAATGTCAACTGCTTATAAAGAGAACTTGCATAAGATGTTTTACAGGTGGCACTTATCACCATCGAGAATTGCAAGAATGAATAAGAACAAATCTGAAAAATGTTGGAAATGCCATCAGACGCCTGGCACTTACTATCACATTGTTCGGAGGCTAAAAGCTATTGGACTATGATTCACACATGGCGGGAGAGAATGACACAAGAACACATAGCTTTTAAACCTGAACTTTTTTTGCTTGGAATTACATCAGAAATGTTTGATAAGAACTTGAAATACTTAATTGTAAATATTTTGACAGCAGTTAGAATTGTATTTGCAAAAAATTGGAGAAATGAGAAACTTCCTTCACAGGAAGAAGTTATTTGTAAAATTATGGAATACGCAGAGATGAGTAGATTAACATTTGAAGTTAGAGAACAAGAGAGCGAACAATTTTATGAAATATGGAATAAGTTTTATCAATGGTTGGAAAAAAGGGAAACTTAAAGGATATAATATACATATTATTTTATTATAAAATCTGGATAAACTGTTCTCTTTAGAGGGAGAAAATAATTTTTTTTATAATGGTAAAGTAACCTCTAGAGACAATGAAAAACAATGTCACAAAATGTGAAGACTTTCTTTTCTCCCTTTCTTTCTTTCTTTCTTTCTTTTTAATACCTTGTTTATATATTGAATAATTATGGGGAAAAGATTGATTTGATAAATGAAAATGTTGTTATGTGAAACAAAGGTGATATATATGTGATGAAAGAAATATGGATAAATATGTTTGAGATTGTAAACACTGATGCACAGAACGTTTGCCTGAACGACATATTGTACCAAAGCATGAGATGAATGATATTTTTTACTTGTTTTTTTAATATTAAAAAAAATAAAAAAATTCTTTAAAAAAAGAAAAGAACAAAGTCAAAACCTGGCTTAATAAGCAGTAACTATGAGAGGGATCGTGGAGTCCTAGTGGTCAATCAATTAAATATGAGCTAGCAGTGTGTGGCCAATGCAATCCTGAATTGCATTAAAGAGGGATGAAATCAAGATCAGGTGAGGTATGAATACCACTCTATAAAACCTTAGTAAGGCAACACCTAGAATGCTGCATCCAGTTTTGGTCACCACATTATAAAAAAGATGTTGAGACTCTAGAACACACGGGTGTCATGTGACATTTCATGACTTTTCCCCTTTGCGGAGCTGCGGTGGGCGTCCCTGCTCTAGAAAGAGTGCAGAGAAGAGCAACCAAGATGATTAGGGGCCTGGAGGCTAAAACATATGAAGAACGGTTGCAGGAACTGGGCAAGGCTAGTCTAGTGAAGAGAAGGACCAGGGGAGACAGGAGAGCCGTCTTCCCATCTTTGAAGGGCTGCCACAATGGACAACCTATTTTCCAAGGCAAGACAAGAAACAATGGATGAAAACTGATCAAGGAGAGATTTGACCTAGACGTTAAGTAAAAGTTTCCTGACAGTGAAAACAGTGAACGAGATGGCACAGAAGTTGCCTTCAGAAGTTGTGGGAGCTTCATCCCTGGAGGCTTTCAAGAAGAGACTGGACAGCCACTTATCAGAAATGATATAGGATCTCCTGCTTTAGCAGGACTAGAAGACCTACAAATTCTATATGTTATTCTGCAACCTATATTCTGCTTTTCCCAGTCATCAGACAATATAACAGAATAATAAAGAACCCTAAAATAAATATAGGATAGAATATTCCAAATTAAATAATATGCATAAATTGATTCCGGTTCTATGATTTCACGCAGCTTTTTTCCTTTTATTTTTGAACTTAAGCATCGTTTGCCAGATCTGCTTTTATTCCTATCTCCCCTGTCTTTGGGGCAATTCTTCCCAGTGATCACTAGATGGCACCAGAGAAACGCCAAATGGCAACCAGAGGGCTCCCCTGGTTGGAACCACCCTCAAGCTGAGGCTTCAGGACAGGGAGGAGAGTGAGGCCAGCGGGCAAGCGGAGCAGGCAGGTCCAGGCGCCTGAGGGCCGACTGGAAGCAGAGCAGCACAAGGGAAGAGGCCCAAGGCAGGCAGTGGGCTTGCTCAAATGCAGAGCCTGGGAAGGGAAGGCCTGGAAGAGCTCAAAACAGCCGCATGGAGCTTGGAGAGGAAGAAGCCCTTCCAACTTGACACTGGCCAAGTGCATTGGAAACGCCAAGATGCCCAACCAAGGGGGGCAAAGATGGAGAGCAGCAAACCAGAGGCCCCTGCTGTAAGACAAAAGGCAACGTCTCCACTTTAGCTCAGCCTATCTCAACCTTGGCAACTCTTGAGAAGTGTGGACTTCAGAATTCTGGGAGTTGGTCCACGCATCTTAGGGTGGTTAAGGTCGCAACGTCATGGTGACCTATTGAGAATCCCACCCAGACCAACAGGAGAGGACAACAACCTTCCAACTTCTTCTGGACAACAAGACGTCTCTCATTCGAGCAAAGCGCCTCCTCTTTGCTGCATTGGGGGAAGCATGGAGTCTGCCAGGGGTTTCTTTTCAAAGTGAGAAGAGCCACCCCTGGAGGAGAAGAAAAGCCTGCTGAACCAGACCAATGGCACTTGGTGTCCGGCCATGGGCGCAACCTGGACCCTTAAATTACCTGGGTGCTCCTGAGGAGGGTTTCCTTCTTGATGCTCTTCTTCTGTAGCCTCTGCCGTTGCCCTGAGCTCTCCCCAAAGCTCTCGCAGGCAGAAAGCCTTAGGAGGTGCCGCTGTTCATCCTGAGGCAAAGGAGAGATTCTGGAACCGAGTGCTGGCAAAATAAAGCCAGTCCTTTGCGATATTTCTGTCACTTTGTAAGAATATACCCTTTCCCCCATTTCCGAGGTTCAGGATATGAGTGCCAAGGTACACAGAGTTACAAAAGGGCAGAAAGATAAAACTTCTGTATTTGGGTCTGAAGCATCCACCCCTCAAGCCCCTTGGGAGGATGAACAAAAAGCCAAGGGGGGCCTGAGTGGAGTCAGAGCAAAGAGTTGGGGCTCTCTTGGCTGCTGGCTCCATGCACTTTCCACTGAGGGAGCCACGTTTCTTTCCAGCAGCTCCCAAAGAATCGACTCCCTTTGGCTTGTGGGATTCCACGGGGATGAGGCAGTCAAAGAGTTAAAGGATTCCTGCTTTGCATCTGCAGAGAAACGGAGCCTCTCCCCACGCTCCATCCTAACTGGAGAGGAGGGAGGCCAAGCACGTGGGGGAGCCAGAAGGTGGGATGGGTGTGGGAAATCAGGTGTGGCGAAGAACCGGATGCTCTAGAAGACAAGACGGTGGCCAGAAGCATGCGACGGAGGCTCCCTTCCAGATTGTCCAAACTTTCTCCCCCATGGATGCCACTGACGCTTGGCCTAATTCCAAAAGCCGGCTGGATACACACAGTGGGCCTTTGGTACGTGCCCTCTCTCCATCTTGGCAAGAGAGGCAGAGGGCCATATGGTAGAAGTCTCCCATCCATGTCTGCTCTTGGCCCACCCACCCAATGCCGGCTTCAGCCCCTCCCCGCTAGCCTGGGGTGCAAGTGGAAGTGCAGGAATACAGTTCTTGGCAGAACAGAAATGCAAGATTCACGTGCAGATTTATAAGATGCATATCATCTCTTTATTCGAGTGTTTCTAAATCTTGGCAACTTTTAAGATATGGCCGCCAACTCTCAGAATTCTCCAGCCAGCAACCACAAGGGCTGGCTAGGGAATTCTGGGAGCTGAAGTCCACACATCGTAAAGCAATCAAGGTTAAGAAATAATGTCCTTTCCCTTTAAAATTGTGAGAAGTTTCCGAAGCCTGTCATAATCATCTTATTTCTGCATGTAAAACCGGGAAATACTGACAGCGAGCCCAGTCCACAGAAATGGACTCTCTGCTCACAGTTACTTACTAGTCGACAAAACACACACACACACACCGTCCCTTGACCACCATGGCTGCCCCCCCAACATACAATCCAAAATCTAGAGATCTTTTTCAAAAGCCAAGAAATCTCAGCCCGGCTCCTCGAGGGGTTTTCAGGCCGACAGAAGCCTGAGGAACGGGAAAGTAGGAAATGCCTTGTATCAAATACAGGAAGCAGAGCCTGAGGACTGGAATGGAGCTTCATTCTGCAGAACAAGGAAATATATATAAATATCCCTCTCACCAGGCCGTGAGTCACACAGGCATCGTCATGATCCCTCAGACTGTCTCTTCCGCTCCAGGAGGCTCTCTCTTGGTTCGCCCTCTCTGGCCTGGCAGTCCCATCGCCCCCCCCCCCCCATCGCTACCCTGCTTTGGGGAGCCCATGTTGGCCCCTTGAAGAACCGTCAACACCCCCCCCCCCACCAGAGATCTGAACGCAGCTAAGCCTGGGCATGCCACACCTGTGCTGGAGGAATTGGGGGCAGGCCATGGCGGCCACATGGAAGACAAGGACCCTCCGCTTCCGAAGTACGGAGGCGAATCCCAGGAGGACCAAGGCTCTGGACACCCCCACCCCCAACTGACCACGGATTCCTATTTGAGAGCAGACGATTGATCCTGGGCACTCTCAGAAAGCGGCTAAGAGAACAGCCCTTGCCCAGAAAGGAAATCCGTGTGCCTCTTACGGTCCTCAAGCCTTTCAGGATCCACCCAATTCCAGAGCCAAACCCCAAATTCCCTCCCCCCCCCCCCCCCCCCGAGAAACAGGAGAAGCCATTCACAACAAGCCTATTCCCTATGAATGTTTGTGGGCCTTACAAAGGACTCCGAGGCATGGGAGCAAACAAAGAGGAGGCTGGAGGCTGGTTTTTTGTGTCGAAGACACAGCTTCCTATTTAATGTTATTAAAGCAAAAGGTCATTTTTAAAAATAAAATGTTAAGAAAAATTAAATGAAAACTAACAATATTTCAAATGAAAAAAGATGGGGGGGAAATGCAAAAAAGAGCACAGACAAAATGCAGAACTCAGAGAAAAGAAAGAAGGAATTATAAAGAGGTGATTTTATTTTACGGAAGTATAAACAAATAAGTACAGGTGGTCCTCAACATACAATAGTTCATTTAATGATTATTCAAAGTTACAACAGCCCTGAAAAAAGTGACATGACTATTTTTTCATTCAACTGGTGCAGGATCCCCACAGTCCCATCATCAAAGTTCAGATTTATAAGGGTTGCAGGTCCTGGGGGCCCTGTGATCGATCCCCTTTTGTGACCTTCTAACAATGGGGAAGTCAAGTTCACCTAACAACCACGTTGCTAACTTAACAACTATGACAGAAAAAGTTGTAAAATGGGGCAAAGTTCGCTTAACAAATGTTTCACTTAGCAACAAAAATTTTGGGCTTAACTGTGATTATAAATCGAGGACTACCTGTGTAAATATAAGATAAGCTCTTACTCTACGGTTACGGCATTGTTTACATTTTCCAATCCTCAGGACCCTGCATCATGGCTTCACTTTGTTTCTGCAGAAAGTCAGACCTCGTCCCCTCCTCCTCAGCCTTCTGGTCTTCCCCCTGGCCCTGCCCTTGAGGCCTCCACGGCAGAAGAATCAGAGGGCCACCCAGCCCTTTGCAAGAGCAGAGAAATCTGGCTGGGTGGGGGAGTTTTCTGTTGCTGACTACTGAACGGCTTCGATCCAGACACTTGCAAAATAAGAACTCCATCACCGTATCTTTCACAAAGCCTTTTAAAGAGATGCCCACTTCAGGATTGCTAAATCAACCAACTGCCAGCGAGGTAGCCATGAGCCTACAGCAGAACGCGCAGCAGAGGTCTGTCTTGCTTTCGTCGCCCTGATGGATCAAAGAGGTAGGGCTGATCCTGAAGAACTGCTGCGCCCACGCAGGGCCCGGCTTGGCTACTTGAGCAATCCCAGGGCCAGATGGCAACACTTATTCCATGAGTGGACCTCACAGTAATAGTTTTATTCAGAGGAAAAAAGGGTCAGGGTGAAAGGTGGGACATACATATACAACTATGAACAAGACAATAGGGAGCATCAGAGCCCCTCAGAGGAAAGGTCTACACAGGCCAAGTCCATCTCCAGCCGGCCCAGGGCCTGTATCTGGCCACATCCCTCTTCCTAGAATTCACACTCCTTGCTGCATCTTCTCTTCTACCACCTCAGACCAAACGCTGCTTCTCTGCCAAGTGACCCTTGACAACCACTCACTTGCTTCAGATGCCACATCAAATCATTACTTGCTTTAACCATGATTTGTTGAATGAACAACACTGTTCACACAACCTGCTAAGCTACAATGTTTATTTGAATAAGCCCAGAAAATCAACCAAACTTTGGCTTGGCATGATGGGTGAACCAGGACACTGTAAGATTATTCCGCCTCCAATAAAGGAAGTCCGTGCAGATCAGAAGTTGGAGGCAACGTATCTGGCAACATCCCTCTTCCTTGAATTCACACACCTTGTTGTATCTTCTCTTCCACAACATCAGATCGCACCCTGCTTCTCTTCCAAAGATTATTGTCTTTACACAACAGACAAGACAGTTAGACATCCAATAGATAGATGCCAGTCCACCAGAGCGCAAGCTCATCAGGGCCATCAAAAGAATATTGCAAGGCTGCTCCTAGGAGGAGATCCAGACTGCGGTGCAGAGAAGGCAGAGACCTGCCTGTTGCTCTCTCTTTGCCAAGATGCAGTTTACTCCCAACGCCATAAACCCTGCCTTCCAATTAGAAGGGCAGACCCACAAGCTGTTTTGCAGCCTTTCTGAAGCGCCACTTCACAAACAGCCCCCAGCTGGCTCTGACACTGGTGTTGGTTATCCTCAACGTATGGGAGAGCATTAGCTGCCAGTCTTCAGGCACACCCCTTCACTTCTTGGACATGCTTCTGAGGTGCTCTACACATCTGTGCAATCAGCCATGGGGCAGTTGGCAGAGGCCTATCATTACACCTTCCAACAAGCGCAGGCAAGCTCCAGGGAGTGCAGCAAAGCATCCCAGCCTCCCTTGCTTCCAACTTCCAGACAGGCAGCATAAGAAATTGAATGTCAGATACAAATCTTTGCCCCTTCTAGATTTCTAAAACTCAGGCGTGTTCCCCAAGCTTTAGTGGTTCTTTCTTCCAGGCCTGCTCACACCTCTTATCCCATTGAGAGGCCTTTGATTGCAACTGAAATGCACACTTCTCCATTTGCCAGGCAAAATGCTTTCTACACATTGTCACCAAGGAGGACAAATAGAGCCAAGACCACTCAAGGCCGAAAGGAATCATCACAGCGGTCAGTTGGACGGCTGCAGAGACCCCTGCAAGGAAGCCAAGGAAGGGGGCTTAGCAGGCACCTGCATCAATTTCCCCTCAAGTATCTTGAAACCAGCAATAGGTGCCACAGCCACCACCTTCTAGGCTGCTCAAACAGACTTCATATCAATAGAGCCAGTTGTCAATGCTTTGCTCAGAGAAGACGCTGCCACAAAAGGAGCCAACATCTCCTTTTGAATTTAAGTTGGGATTGGAAATGTTTCTTTGGATAGATTCCCTCCCCTCCCTCCCCTGTGGTTCACCTCTCTTGGCTGGCCAAGTTCCCAGGCTTCTTCTACCTTCCTCTTCCCTTGCTGATTAGGCCTCTGTCGACGTCCCCCCCAAGAGCCCAGAGACCCTCTCCATCCACTCAAGCAGCTCCAACTTTGCAGCTGTAAAATTCAACAAAACCTTAATTTGCCTCCTGATCTTTCCTATCTGAGTTAGTGAGAGAGAGAAGAGACCCTCACAGTTGCTGACATGATCCTCAGCCACGGCCTAGAAAAACCTGGCAGTCCAGCACCTGCCCACGAGGCTGCCTCAGCTTTCTGCACACAGGGGGAAACTTCAGTCGTGACCTCTGTGGGTTTGCCTGGCTCTGATGCTTTTTCCTAGGCTGTTCCTGCACCTCCTCTGAGAGTCCAGCAGCCGGCAAATGGCCTGCAGCAGCAGCAGCTCCTGACACAAAGGGATTTCCATGAAAATGTGGCTGAAGGCCTGCAGGGGCCTTGCTAGCCCACTGGACCCAAAAGCCTCCTTTCTTCCCTGGGAGGGGCTCAAAGGTAAATGTTTAACTCCCAAAGAATCTCCCTTGTGGCTCCAGTGAAAAGCCTCCAGGTTACCAGCCATGGGTGGAGCAGGCAGACCGGAAGCCGGCTTTCCCAACTCTGTAGAAACAGGAAAAGGGTCTTCAGGATGCATTGCACGTCTGTGTTTGGGAGGGGGATTCTGTCTTTACACACACACACACACACACACACACACGATCCTTGGAACAGATTTGCCTCCTTCCAGCTCTTTTTCATACACAAAAAACGTCAACCCTAAGGAAGGCGGGGAGGGGAGATGGACTTAGCTACTGTAGGCCACTGCCTCTTTTCAGCCAGCCCTTCACACCAAGAGCCTGATGCTGGCTCCAGCCTCAGAAGAGGAGCAGGCTCCCTTCCTTTCTAGCCAGAAGAGCCAAATAGCCATCAGGGGCCTGGATTTTATAAAGGGGGAGGGGGGGAGACCCAGAAAGAGAAGCAAAGACACCCCCAGGATGAACAGGGCTTCTGTGATGGCATGAGGGAAAGAAGCTCTTCCGCTTCTCAGGAGGTACAACACAAATTCTGTTAGATTCTGTGTACAGAGGGAGTCCGGACGCAGGCTAGTTAAAAAGAGCAAAGCCGTTTATTGGCAAAGGTAAAAGACGCGAACCATGTACAGGCAAAAGAACTGCGGTAGACAGGGGCTTCCCCGTTTGACAGCTACTTATACGCGAGCTGTCAAACGGGGAACCAATCAGGACGCTCCAGGATTGGCAGACTTGCGGCTGGTCAGGTTTCCGAGGACCGGTCTCAAGTCGAGGACTCAACAAATTCGGTTCTGCATTTTTAAAAAGTGTCCCAGAAGTATATTTTTGAAAATCCAACATTTCAAAATGAGCAAGCAAGGGGGGGGGGGGGGAGCTACAGTGATGTGCTACTGAAAACCAGGTTATTCTGCCTGAAAGCTCACCATTGCCACGAATTACAGTTCACTACAACTTGAAAGAAAAGGAGCGAGAGATGTAAGAGATACACAGAGACGGATCCATGAATCAAACGGAAGGCGAGGAGGCATAGCTTGGAGTTACGCTGAGGAGTATGGGGCAGAGCTGAGCGGCTGTTCTGCGTGTTTGAGCAACGCTGATCTTCTTTCCATCCCGGTATGCACATTAGCTCAAAAATGCATTCTTCTGCCAAGATCAAACACTCTATTATTAAACTTGTCTTTATCTCCATTCCCCAAATCTATAGGATATAAAGCAAACATAAGATTTCTTTTTATTTTATTACAAGCTTATTGTATTACTAAAACACATTTTCAAGCAATTACTCAGCTTAAAGCAATGCAATTATCTAAGCCCGTTCAAGAGAAAGGAGTTTTCCACAGTCACCTCATGATCATGTGGCTTGGCTTACTTGCCTGAGTCACCCAACCAGCTCTACTTGGCAGCTACCTTGTGGGTTCATTCTTGCCCTCCTGCTCACTCTCAGTCAAGGCCAGCCTTGCAGGGGGAAGGTACAGGCGAAAGTTCCCCTCGCACATCTGTCCTAGTTGTTCCTGACTCTAAGGGGCGCTGCTCATCTCCGTTTCAAAGCCGAAGAGCCAGCGCTGTCCGAAGACGTCTCTGTGGTCATGTGGACGGCATGACTCAACACCGAAGGCGCACGGAACGCTGTTCCCTTCCCACCAAAGGTGGTTCCTGTTTTTTCTACTTGCATTTTTACCGGCTTTCCAACTGCTAGGCTGGCAGAAGCTGGGACAAGTCACGGGAGCTCGTTCTGTTACGCGGCGCCAGGGATTCGAACTGCCAACCTTTCTGATTGACAAGCTCAGCATCTTAGCCCCTGAGCCCCCCTTTTCTTGCAGGGATAGATTTCACTTTGGAGCCCCATTTTCCTTCTAGCTCACTTCTTTCTTCTAGCTTAGGCTGGATCCGAACTCAGCTCTTGGGATGCCCACTTGGCCCAGCCATAATCTGTGTCAGGGGCAGGTCCTGTTCAAGAGGGTGGGCTCTAGATGCCCCCTTTCCCTTCCCTCTGGCCGGCCTCAACAGCAGCCCCAGCGGCACAAGGCAGTGCCTGGGGGGGGGGGGAGAGAAAGGGGTCGGGGGGGGGGCTAACCCCTTGGCCACTACTCCCCAGCAGACAAAGGGGGCCAGTCACAGGAGTCCTCCCGTCTCCAAGGCAACGGTGGCACAGCCAAAAGCAGCAGGAATGTCCATCCCCACGATGGGCGGCTGCACTTGTCGGAAACCCCTTCCTGGGCCTTTTTCTCACGCTCAGGGCAGCCTGATCAAATGGAAAAGCCCCGGCAGCAACCTCTTAATCTCCCGAGACCCAGCCAGCTTCATTAGGCAGTCTCTCCTTGCTCCAACAGTTGGGATTATTATTATTGGAGGGCACTGAAGAAAACACAGCGGCTGCTAGGAACCAGACATGCTCATTACGGAGGGATGGGGAAGCACAGGCAGGCTGGCTGGCTGCCCTGCCTCCCTCCCTCCCCCTCCCCATCTCACCCCCCCCCCCAAGGGTTTGGCAACACAACCTGCCTCCTAATGAAGGACCCTGCAGAAGAGCCTTCTCCCTTCTCCCTTCTCCCTTCTCCCGGCAATCTCCACCGTTCTGCTTCTCCCCTGTTGAGCCCAGAGGAGAGCTTGGGATCTGGCAGCATTTTTTAGATTCCTGAAGGGAGGTGACCACCGAAGGTTCCCTGCGAAGGAAGCCCTCAACATACGATCACCATTGAGATCAGAATTTATGATAGTTAGCAAGCAAGGTGGCTGTTAAATGAGTTGCACCCAATTCTGCAGCCTTTTTTTGCCACAAGGGTTGACCCAATCCCTGCCATTGTCAGGTGATTCTGGCTTCCTCCACTGACTCAGCTGGTTGGAGTCACAAGTCATTGTTTTCAGTGGTGATATAACTTTGGCCACGGAGGGAAAGGTTGCAGGTCAAGAACCACCCCTAATTCCAGAGCACAAGCCCAGAGAGCCATGGGCCGATGCCCCGTATGTAAGATGGACATAAGCAGAACAAACAAATAAGCTACAGGAAGGCGATTCAGACTGAAGGGCAGGGAGATGAACTAAGAAGAGCCCTTCACGAGTCACGTGCCTCCCCCTCCTCTGCCTCGGGTCCAAGCAGAGGCTGCGCAGGAGGGATGCCTGCCTTGAGCAACCCTCTGGAGGCCCATTTTCTTTCCTCCGTGTGGGAAAATCCCCATCTATCCGATGAGTGAAGCCTGGGGAAATATTTATTACAAAGCAATAAAATGAAGTTTAAGCAAGATAGAAGACGGTCCCTTTCAAGGATACTTCACTGTACGACTGTGAAGAATGAAGCTGGCAGGGACCAGCAGCTCCCAGGCTAGAGAGAGCTGCCATGTGAGCATGGACCAGGGGCTCCCAAAGCCACCGAGAGAACGAAGATCCAATTTGGAAAGGCCAAAGTAAAAGCAGGAGAGATTCTGGAGCACAGAATTGGGCTTGTAGTGGGGAAAGCCCGGGGTATACATGGCGCCGTTCTTCCTGTAATAGACTCCTCTACTCTAGTCGTGACTGGGAAACATCTTCTCAAACGATGGTTAACTCCTTGGAGAGCTGATATTTACAGCCAGGTTTGGTCTTAAAGTCTAGTGTGCAATGATGAATTCCACTGAATTAGACCCACAGGAGGATCCCATGGATTCCTAGTATCTGTGCACTCCAAGTGGGAGAGGATGAGCCCACGTTTCCTGGAATGGCCTTCAGGAGAGCCAGCCTCAAGATCGCACTGGGCACAGCCGACACCTGGCCAGACTAGCTGAGCTGGATGAACATTGGCAAGCTCTTGGAGCCCCCTCCCCAGCAGGGACACGGGGGGCAACCTTGCTTCGTCTCTTCCTTGACCCTAATATTCTTCTAGAAGAATATTCTGAAGAGGTAGAAAAGGAGGCATCGAGAGGGAAAAGCCATACCCAAATTCAGAAGCTGACAAAAATGAACACAGTGTGATTTCATTAATTTGAGTTCTGAGCCTTTGCCCCTCACTTTCAAGGCTGGAAAGAATCCCATTGGACTTCTTAAAAAGAGCAAAGGAAAATGTCTCATTAAAAGCATCTGTGGCTCCTGAAGTTCCTCATGGGCCACTATAAAGCAAGCCCATGATAATAACCATGGTGGAATAAGCCTTAATCACCTGGATTTACATATGACACTGAGACACAGTTACAAATCATGATAGCCTAAGCCAAAACCAACAGATGTTGGCTTTACAACTGTATGAAATGTGTGACAACCTCTTCCGCCCTGAAAGGGGCTAGGAAGGAACCAAGGAACCAACCCACTGCTGGTGGCTTTGACCAACTAGGTTTTAAAACCACAACTTGTAAAACCTGTTTGCCCAGAAGCATCAGCAGAAGGAGGCCTGATCCCAATTCCCTCTCAAGTGCTCCTCAACTCTTTTTAAGAAGAGCGTTTTGACTCCTTCCCAGTTTCAATGTGTGTCCCTTAAAGAAGCCAGAAATCTGTAGCTGAGAGGCCCACCTGTCTGAGTCCAAAGGCACCTGATTCCAGGTGGCTTCATTTTTCATTCAGAGGCTCTTTTAGCAAGCTCTATAAACCCTTCGGGACTTTTACTGAATGGTGACATTTTAAAAAATAACTCCAAATAACACCTTAATAACAGCCTTAATAACAGCCTGCAGTATCAGAGCCAAGGCAGCTCCGGGAGACCCATACATGCAATCAACCCGGGCCTTACGTTTTCAGGTTGAGGTTGAGGTTGCAGGACAAGTGAGCTTTCCTGACAACCACATAAACTATCCCCAAAAGCCACCACCACAGCTTTTCTGCAGCCTCAGGAGACTCTGGCTGCCTCTACCGCTTCTTCTCCTTTTAAGCCTCCCCCCCACCCCCTCCTGAATTGCTCTGGGGGAGCCCAGCATCCCCCCCAAAGTGGGAAGGGAGCTGGTGTGGGTCCTCTCCTTTCTTACTGGGACTGTTGGGTTTCTTTGGACTCTGCACAATGGAAGCACAACCTTTGTGGATTCACCCATCTACCTCAACCGGTCTGTGAAGTCTTTATCTTGCTTGGCACCCTGGGCATTTCCACCACCCAGATCCCACAAGGGAGGCCAAGTCAGATTCCCAGGCCGGGACAGCAACTCTCCCTCCAGCCACACCGCATAACCCAAGGATGAAAGGAGAGCTGGCACAACAACACAGGCCTCTCCCACCCCTGCAGGCCCTCGGGCTCTGCCTTTGCCAGGCCAGGGAGCTGGCTAGGTTTCCTCTGCCAGGCAGGCCCAAGGCAGGCAGCTCAGACCGCATTCCAGGAGCTCCCTTGCCACTGACCCCGCCTCCCCAGGTCCTTGGAGAAAAGGCTGCAGGCTCTCCCTCCCTCCCTCCCTCCGCCTGGGTGTAAACAAGGCAGGATGACCTTCTGGGACTCCTTCCAACTCTTTGAAGCCCTCTTTTTTTTAGCAGCTGGATATGCAGGTGTGGGTCGGTGTGTGACGAGACGTGTGACTCGTGGTATCCCCATCTATCTGCCCTGCCACCCTTATGGCAGCCCAATCGGGAAAGCTGGGAAGGAGGTTGCATGCCTGCTTGACCCAAGCACCGTCCCTCTCGCCCAGCCCAGCCCAGGGATTCCCGACTCTGGAGCCGGATCACACTGCAGCCATGGGTGGAGCAATAAAGCTGAGGAGGGGGGGAGCCATGGACTAGGGTACCTGGTACCTGCCATGGCATGAGCCACCGCCCCCTGGCCCTTTCCCCTCCCTGCCTCTCCAGGCCAGGCTCCAGGTGGGCAGGGGAGGCTCTGCTGCTGCAGAGAGGGGGGAAGGCATGCCCACCCCCAGAGAGAGCTGGCCTGGACAGCCAGCAGCACCACAGTCCCTCCCTCCCTCCCTCCCTTGGACTCTGAAGGACTGAAGACCTCCCCCCCCCCCCACCTCTGGCTTAGGGGCTCCTTGTGGGAGTTCGGAGGCATTCCTGGCAAAAATGGAAGGAGGCAACTTTGCTCTGCAGCCTTTCAACCTCCATTTCAAATCCTCTGCTTTTTTAATTAAAAACCTTTGAAACAATGAGGACCATAAGGATGTTTGGCCCACTGAGCTCTGTGGTCTGATAGCTCCCTTCCTCTTGGGTCTTTCCCAACAGCGGGAAAACACTGCCGGGTGCTGAGTTTCAGTCAAACTGGCATTTATAGTCTTTCCAACCCAACAGAATGCTGGGAAGAAGTTCTACAAAGAGGTTTCGAAAGCACCAGAAGGAGGGATGAGAAACAATGGATGGAAAATTATCAAGGAGAGAAGCAATCAACCAGGAATTCAGGAGAAACTTCCTAACCACGAGAACAATTGACCAGTGGAACAGCTTGCCAACAGAGGTTGTGGGCGCTCCATCACTGGAGGTTGTTAAGAAGAGACCGGAAAGCCACTTGTCTGAAATAGGGCAGAGGTGTCAAACCCAAGGCCCATGGGCCAGATTTGGCTCACAGGGGGCTTAAATCTGGCCCGTGGGGCTGGCCTGGAAATATCAAAGGACCGGCCCACGGTGCCTCTGCTGGCCAAAATGGGTCATGGGGGGCTGCATGCACACACACACACACACACCCCGGTGGGCCACTTTTGGCCAGCAGAGTGCTGCTGGAGGCCTGGGAGGCTTAAAACGGGCCACGTGTGGGCCTTGGGGGGCTTCCATGCAGCCGTTTTTTGGCCAGCACAGTGATGCTGGAGGCCCAGAGAAGCCGAAACCAAGGTGGGGGAGGGTTGCCGGCAGGGTGCTGCAGGAGGCATCAGTCCTGTCTTCACCCCCCCCCCCCGGTACCCCCCCCTCCACCCCACGGAGAACTGCAATGCTGATTGAGCCCTCAAAGAAATCCAGTTTGACACTCCTGATATAGGGCCTCCTGTTGTGCAACCTCCAAAGGCTCTGCGCTCTACAACATCCGCTTGGGAAATCTTCTACTGGCAGGAGAAACACCTTAGCCCAACGTAAGCCTTCTCAACAGGGGGTTGGGGATGAAGAAGTACATGCGCTGTCTGAGGACACGTGCTGGGCAAATGCCAAGCAAGCAAGAGGTGCATGGAAATGGTCCCATCGTGTTGTTCAGGTTGGTCATTCTCTTGGAGTTGGACAGAGAAGAAAAGCACATCAAAGCCTCTTGATGTAACATTCTGTAACTTTCCAACATTTTGTTGGGTTGGAAAGAACATAAATACCATTTTGCCTGTAAAGCAACTCTTTCCTCAACTACAATCCTCAAGAAGAAGAAAGAAAGAAAAAAAGAGCTGTGTTGCAATACACAATATGGAGGAAACCAAGGAGTCATGGATTCAGCCTGATGCAATCTGGAGGCTGGCTACACACAGCCTCCTCAAACGTGGTCGCTTTCACTACGTCCCATGACTATCCGTGAACCCATATAAAATAGGACTGAACTTTTAACATGTTGTTGTGTGAAATTATCTGAGTTATTTAATCAACGATGGTTGAACTATGATAGGTTTTGCGTTTGTTTGGGGTGCTTTTGTCTCTTTGAGTCAGTTTTTAACTCTTGACAATTGCCTGGAGAGATCCCTACAGTTTTCTCGGCAAGGGCTTTTGGAAACTGCCTCTTCCTAGGGCTGAGAGAGAGTGACTGGCCCAAGACCAGCCAGCTGTCTTTGTGACCAAGGCAGGACTAGATCTCACAGCTTCAATCCTGATGCTTTAACCACGACACCAAACTGCCTCTAAACTTGGTTAGCTCAAGTCAACCAACCAGCACAAAGCAGGGTGACCGTCCATCTCTGAAAGCTGGTGTCCCGCAATGAAGTCCTCACCATGGCAGCATTTTAACAAAATCAACCCCATGGAGAGGTTCCCTTTTCCCACCTGCTCATCAGAGCAGTCCAGGCACCTGCTTGGGTCGACCAGCAGATCAAACGGAACACTTGTCAATCACACAATCAAAGGGTCCGCAGTAGAAACCAATCCTACCCTACCCTTCCCTTCCCTGTAGTGAATGCCCAACCTGCTATTCCAAGAGATTTACCAGACAGCTGAATAAGTGAACTCTTCAAGGGATTCTGGATTCCAGAGCATCCAAAGTTTAATGTACAATATCACCCTGATAGATGTATACAGAACTTGACCCTGTTTTTCTTCTGAAAACTTTCCCGCTTTTCTCTCTTTCAAAAGCAATTAATAGAAAAGAATAGATATAAAAGACTTTTATCTATTAGATTTACGTCTTGCCTTCATTTTGTGCAACGCAAGAGGATGTACATAATGTTTCCTCTTCTGATTTTACCACAGACTACAAGAATCCTATAAGGTGGGCTGGGCCGAGTGTGTGTGTTGGGGGGGGTGGGGCTGGCCCAAGGTCACCCAGCCGACTTCCATGCCTAAGGAAAAACTAGAACTCCCAGCTTCCTGGACTTTAACTTTGGCACCAAACTGGTTCTCACGCGGACAGTTGCATAAAGCCTTAATTGGGGAAACTGGAAGCATCTCAGATGAAGGAGTGCTGGCGACAGTTCTCCCTTACGTCTGAATGTGACACCCAGGACAGGGAAAGGCCATGTGGACAGCCAGGAATTCTAACTGTGGAAAGAAGGAAACTATTTGCATTTCAAGAGTCTAGATAGGATCTCAACAAGGATCCAGCTCTGAGGAGTCAGGAGCTGCCAAGCAAGCTGTGAACCAAAATAGGCAGGGAGCAAATTCCAGGAGAGAGAAAAAGGGAAAGGAAGAAGGAGAGACGTAGACTAAACCAGGCGAGACCCGTCATAATGGGTGTCATCAGGGTCCTGGAATGCTCCAGAAATAACTTTCTTTCTTTTAAAAAAATAATATTTTTTATAAAAATAATAACTTGGCAAAATTCAGATGACCTTTGCAATACAAATATTGACAATAGAGTCTATATACAATCTAAAATAAAGCGATCTAAAATTATGCATACTACACATCACATCAAACCCCAGCTACATATTGCACACTTCAAGCAGAAGGAAAGCAAGAAAGCGAAGCAGTTTGCTTGGGGTGGGTGGGAAGCAGCATCGATCAGAGGAAGGCAGGGCTCTCACACTCCCAGACCCTCCTGCGTGCCTCCTTTTCTCCTCAGGCAGCCAGAAGGCCAAGTGTGGCTCTGGGCCGAGAGCTCAGGCCATGGGGCCTCTGTTCCCCCACCCCACCCCCGTCTCAGGCCCAACACAGCCGAGGCTTGGACCAGCTGCTCTCCCCTCTGCCTCCTGGCATTTCCAGGCCAAGGCCTTACGGGGGCAGAAGAGCAGCCCAGAGCTGGCTGCAGGAGTCGCCCTTTTGCACAAGGAGGAGGCGGTCGTGGGGCTCGTCCTCTGCTGCAGGGCTGGGGGAGGGGGGGACGACTCCCTCCAGCCATGGCCACTGAGCAGCCCTGCGTGAGTCAGCAGTGGAGGGAAGGCCCACCAAATGGCCCCGGGGACAGCTGTGTGCCGTGGCCAAAAGGGAGCCGAACCTCAGTTTGCAGAACCAGAACAGGAGCAGGGAAGATGCAGATAAAATTCCCCAGACTTTGTGCTTAAATGGTCTCCGTATCCCTTGGAAAACCACCCTGCAAGGTAGGCCCAACGGGGCTCCTGCAGCTCTGCAGAGCGGAGGGCGGAGGAGAGAGGAAGCGGCTGAGCCGGGGCCCTGAGCTCCCTCTGCAGAGGGGCAGGCAGCCTTTGTGGTGGAGCAGAGCAAGGCCAGGAGCCAGGCCTGCAGCTGCCCTGGGACTGCCGGGCGTTGGAGTGGCAGAGGAGAGCGGAGGCGGCCCATCCCTCCACCCCTCGGGGGCTCCGAGAAATCTCCCCGCCAGGCCTGCTTATCGCGGGCAGACACCTTGGGCAGCTCCACTGCCTCCCCTTGAAGGCAGCCCTCACATGACGGGCGGCCAGAAGCCAAACGGCCCAAAACAAACACCGGAATGCCCTCGGGAGAGGGGGAGGGGCAGGGAAAAAGCTCCTTCCAAACGTTTCCTGGGCAGAAATTCAAAGGGCCAAACTCCCCCCCTCCCTCCCCTCCCCCCTCGGCCAGCCTCCCTGCTCCCTTCTCAGCCCTTTCTCCACCTGGGAGCCCCCTGGGTCTGCTGCAAGGCACCCCTCCAGAGGCTCTTTGGGTGAGGAAAGGGGGGGGGGGGAGCGAGGTCCAAAGTGGGTGGGGCATCTGGGGGGGCTTAAGGCGGTTTGAGCAAAGCGGAAGAGTTTCGCCCTCTGCCTCCAGACGCTTCTGACCTGCTTCGCGACAGAGAATTGTGTGGCGTTTTTAAAAGCGAGCGCATAGCAAAGAGCCTGAGCCATTAGCCTGAGCCACAGCACAGATTGCTTGGATTCAGCTTCACGGGGGCCACAAAGGCAGCCCCCACAAAGGCAGCCACGGCCATCTGTCAACAACAGTTTACGAGTGAGCACAGGATGTTAAGTAAACCACGTTGGCTCATCCAACAAGCCATAGCTTAACTCAATGGAACTATCCAGCCAGAGCCTCTTTTTGGGGGCCACCCAACCTTGGAACCGATTCCCAGAATTCTCCGACATGGCCACACTGGCTGGAAGTTGCCACAGCTGGGAATTAGGACTCCCGCATCTGGGAACTCAAAGTGGGGTGTGTTTGTGTGTGTGGAGTTGCTATTGCACAATTGTTGCACCTTCTTCACCAGTGGGAGGGAGGGGGCACTTCTGCCACTGGTTTGCTTAGCCTAAAACAGTCAAAGGGATCTAGAAAGTAGGGAGCTGATGCCGTTGCCTTAGGAGACCCTGGAATCTAAGGGATCCGACTTCCTGTTATCCCAAACCAGCCACCCCCCTCCTCCCCCTTGACGGCCCTGTTGCTGCCCTTCTCACGGACACTTGGACCTCTGAGTTTTCCCGCACTCCCTGGGCTTCTTCCTGACCAAGGACGACTTCTGAGCCTCACCTGGGAAGCAGATTTCCCTGCGCCTCAAGTCATGCAGAGAAGGGGGAGCCTTTGTCTCTGCATTAGCAATTGTGCAGGTAATCCTGGGCACTAATTGACTTGATCAGAGAGGGAGGCGAATCTTGCTTAGGAATCCCTACACTCAGACACGGTTTCTGCTGCTTCGGCAGCTGCTGCCAATGGGAGGACAGAGAGAATTTCCCCAAGGAGCGAGGGATCTGGCTTGGGTGATCCACCTGCCTGCCGCCAGCCCTCCAGTGCCACCTGCCAGAATCTTTCAGGGAACAGCTGGGTCTCCTCTTGATCTGGGAGGCAAAGGGTGGAAGGGCCTTCAGGATTATGACCCCAAAAGAAGATCGGAGGGACCTCTGGTGCCTGCGCTCAGCCCTTTTCTGCCGCTTAGATTATTTTATTGCTTTGTCCTCTGATTTCAGCTCAAGACGACAGCCGGGAGCTTTGTGCTTCATCACAGGATGGAAGAAGATGAAACTCCAGAAATTGGAAAGAGCATCTGCCAGCTTGAAAAGCCCACTTGGATGGCCCTAGAAGCAGAAAGCTAAATGCAACAACCCTGCTAAAAGCCCAAATCTGTCTGAAGTAACACCAGTCCCAAAGGAACTGCAGGCCTGCACACTCAAAGCAGTAAGAGGTTTTCTGAGAAGGGCAGACTCTCCACCAAGGGCATCGAGTTCCACAGTAGTGGACGCACAACACATGGTTCACAAATACTCTAGATCTAAAACACATTAACAAACCACAATTGCTATGTCCACAGAGCAAGCCCAAACAAGAATCCCCTATGATGGCTTAACGTCCTAATCTAGTACACAAGCGAAGGCTGATCTCACCACACGTTGAACCAAAAAATATTCCATCCCACATCATCTTGTTTAGCCTGTTGTGCAAATTTATATTCAGAGCGCGTGTGTTTGTGTAAAATGACAAAAACAATGTCAGAATGCCCCCTTTCTAGAAGTTACAGGAATATTCAAAAGGGTGACGATTGGGTTATGATGCAAGATGCTGCTTTGACTCATTTGTAAATGATTGGAATCCTGGAAATGGTCTGAAAATTATGACAACCATCTCCAAGAAGTTTTAACTTTAAATATTCTATTGGTCAAGGAATTACTAGATCTAGACTAGAGAGCAAAGAAACCAAAATCTACAGATGGGATTAATAATTCTTAATCAAATGCTGGACCCTTGTACTTGCCAATGAAGGAGCAATCAAGCTCCTCCTAGGAGAGATGCAAGATCCATCACCATCATGGTTGCTGCGAAAGATGAAACAGGAAATTTCTCGTGAACTGCCCCAGCAACAAGCTTCTCTAATCAATCTCCAGAACCTAAGGCAAGAGACTAAATGACCCCACACACCTACAGTATATGCCCTTCTCAAGTAGCACCATCTCCCTATTCCTTAGGCTACTTCGAAATTCCACCAGTGTCAACTCTTCAGTGCAGGACAGGACAAGAAACAGGCACTGCAGAAATAATGTTTTATTGTTATAGAAAAAATCTTGAAAGTCTACCCAAGATTCTCTCTATTACATCTTACGCTAAACAAAAAGGTACCCTAACTCTGGATCATGTAATCACTTCTCCAAGCCTTAATGGTCTCCTTCTTTCCCAAGGCCAGCTCTAAATTCCTTTACCCATAGCAACTCACTGCTCCTTACACTTCTGGACCCGACAGAGGACAGAGAAATTCCCTCCACCCTCCTCTGCATCTGGATTATTTTTGGCCAAGGGTTTAGTGCTGTTTTAGAATTGCACGCCACCTGTGTTCAGAAGTATGCCACTATGAGCCACAGGGAAGCCGATTTGACAGGGGACTAACAACTATTCCAAGCAGCCACCCAAACTTACCCCACCCCACTTTAGAGAGAGTGAATGGTGGTTGCTTTGTCTATCTAAAAAGAAAAAGTTTTGAAACGGTTTTTGTAAGTTATCAACAGTGCAGTAGACAATCTTCCCCAACTACTGTTGCTGTCCAGCTGAGTTGAACTAAAACTTGCCTGGGATCCAAGTTGTTCTCTCTCAGGTGCTTCAGCATCTTCTGGATCATGCTTGTGGTGATGTAAAACTCCCAGGGGTTCCCGAGCTAATTCTTTTGAATTAATGGATCAAAATAGTGGACTAGCAAAAGGGTGTGGACATAGCATACTTCTTGGTAAGACAGAAGAATGTGGGATAGACAGCATCACCAACAGATGGATTCAAAGTGGCTGACCAACTACCGTACACCCAGTGTGTTGTCCTCAATGGAGCTACATCAGAAGTGGCTTTCCGCCAGTTCGCCTAGGATTGGGCGAACCAGTAGTGGCGGCGGCGGGAGGCTCCGCCAGCCCACCTGGACCCTTCTGCGCACGAGCAAACCGGTAGTAAAATAAATGGAAACCCACCAGTGAACTACATCTGCATGGAAGGAAGGAAGCAGTGGAGTACCACAAGATTCTGTCTCCGGCCCAGGACTCTTCAACATATTCATCAACGATTTTTAGATGAGGGGATAGAAGGAGAACTCATCAAATTTGCAGATGACAGCAAGCTGAGGGAAATACATCCTTGAACCCTGGGCCCTTTCCAACAGAATGTAATTCAGTGGCAAAAAAGTAAGGGTTTACATTTAGGCGAGAAAACCCAAATGCATAGAGTAGGTGGCAGGTGAGTCAACAGCAGTTACTGTGAGAGGAGTCTAGAAGTCCTAGTGGACAATCGTTGAAGCAGGCGCCAGCCGTGTGCTGCCTGAGAGCAAGACCAAAAGTAATGGAAGGGAAACGTACCAAAGAACGATTCAACGTAGGAGTAAGAAGAAATTTCCTGTCAGTGAGAACAATTAACCAGTGGAAGAGTTTGCCTTCACAAGGGGTGGGGGCTCCACCACTGGAAGTTTTTAAGAACAGACTGGACAGCCATTGATTCAGAATGATATTGGACTCCTGCTTCGGCTGGAGGTTGGACTAGGAGACCCCCAAGGTCCCTTTCCAATTCTCTTATTCTGTATTCTATTCTGCATCCAAGGCAATCACAACTTGGGTGGTTGTGGTGTCAGACTAGCATTGACCAAAACTGGATCTAAAATCTCAGATCTCGGCCTCTGACTAACATTACGAGGGACAACATAGAACCATTTGCTGAGTGTCCATTTCCTTGCCACTGAATAGCCACCACTAGTCATTAAGCAGGTTGGATGAAGGGCAGGATTCCAGACTGAACTCAGGAGGTTCTGTCCTGCCCAAGCTGACTTCTTCTTCATTCTAATTCATAGGGAAAGCCAGCTGTGCTCCCTCCAGCAAGGCCTTGCAAATGAGCCTGCAGAGTCCACTATTACAGGATTTATACCTCACCTTGTTCTCTGGCAAGAACGTGAGATGAGTTACAAAATGTAAAAAAAACCCAACAATACAAGAACACGGAAAGCTAACCTTAAAATTGAGAATAACTTTGGCCCTGGAAATCCTGACATTAAAATGGCTGGTGAAAGGGCTCCATTGATTAATTCCCCAGCTATTGAAAGCTGAGAATGACCTGCATCTCCTGAAGGGAAGGAAGGGATACTGTGGCCTAGAAGCAACACAAGCTCCCACTACCTACCAACCCAGCTGCTGCCCTTTACATTGGGGGAGGGGTGTCCTTCGGGACACTTTGTTCGGGATCTCTCCTTTGGGAGACAGAAAGTTGTGCAGTGGAATGTGCAGCTAGAGAAACGTTGCTAGTAGACACACGAATGGAGTCTCAGACACTGATAGTAAAAACAAGTCGCTTTACTTGTGATGTAAAACTAAACTACTGCTTCACAAGCAGTGATAGTAGATATTGAATCAAATACAGTCCTTAATTCACAAACAATTGCTTGCAATCCATGATTCTTCCTTGTTCATTCAGTCAATCAGTCAGTCAACCAGCAAAGAGAGAGAGAGAGAGTGAGCTCTCCTGGCTTCCTCTTCTTGCTGAGTTAATTACAGCTGCTAATTACATTCAAACATTTAAAGTAACAAATACCATTCGTCATCATGTCTTATATATATATATATATTGCCTACCCAACATTAGGATTATACTCCTAACACACGTTTCACTCTTGTAGACCACACTCTAGCGGAGACAGCATGTCATTCCGACATACCTGCTTTTCCAGCAAAAAATGCAATTTTATTCAAAACAGAGTGAACTGCAGCCCTTTGCTCCTACGTCTTCCTTTCTGTCTGTTTTAATTTCATCTTATTCTGCCTCATCCAATCTGATGCTGAATTTAGGCAGTCTTCACTGCTTCCCTTGAGTTGGACGTTCCAGGTCAAGAGCTTCCAAGAAGAGCCTTTCCTTAGAGGGCAGCAAAGGATGGAGGCAACCCCGCCTGTTGCAGCCCAATGACGACAGAAGGAACGGAGGGCGAGGAAGGCTCACCCAAGAGCCACAAAGACAGACACCAACAAGGGTCCCAGAAATATCCAGCTTCCTCCTCCTCGAAATGTACTCACTCTGACAAAGGCCCCTTCACGTTCCTTAACTCCCCACAATTCATTTGAAGTCCATGATTGCAGAACCCCAAACACCCACCAGAAGGCCTTAAGCCTTGAGAAGCCCCCAGGAGGATTTCCAGAGGGCAGGAACAGAAATGGAAGGCAACCCCCATGGGGCCCACTTAAGAAAAAAAAATCACAGCAACAGCTTTGATCTCTCTAGGAAAGGGTAGACAACAGAGTTAGCCTTTTTAATTTCTTAAAGGCACCAGTGCTGAAATAAAATATCCGGCTGTCTGGCAGTCCCTGGTCCTAATCCTGACCCATGGCTACAATGGGGGGAGGGGGTCTGTCCAAGAATGCCTGCAAGCCTCCTGCCCTTAATTCCACACAGTTGCTTGGCTCCCTTAGCTGCAGGCGAGGCAGGCGGAGACCGGAGGCTCCGGACACCAGCTGCAGATGGCACAGGCAGACAGACGGAGTTCCAATCCCTCCCTTCCTCTCGCCAAGCTCTTCCGCTTCACGAGGGCCTTTCACCTTGACAGAGAATCTAAGGAACCAGCCGATAAACATCCATCATAAGAAATGAAAACACCTGACTTCTTTTCTGGAATTAAGTCAAGCCCAGCACAACAGATAGGAAGAAACGAAAGAGGAAGTTGGGCAAGTAAGTGACAGCTCTTGACATGGGGCTAAATTAAGCTCACCTCTGCTACCCAGAACCTTGCAATCAGCTGATCAACACTAAAAAAAATCTTGACATTCAGAGTTTAATTTAAACTGGATCCTATTTGATTCAGATCAGATCAGTTCTGAAGTATGTTAAGAAGCATGCGAAGGAAAAGTTCACTCGGAACAGACAAAAAAAAATTCCCTGGCATTCAGGACTTGGCCTCTGAAGTTTGTGAAAAATTTAGCATAATAAATAGCATCATTTAGCATTAATAGCATTAAATAGCCACCCTTCTGCTCACAAAGCATCTCCTTTGCTCAATCGGGGGCTCCAATCGCAACTGGGCTTAATTTGAGCCCAGCTTCATCAACCTCTTTGGGGCAGGGAAAGGCCAGCACCCAGCCAAGCGAGTCCCCAGCGGGGACCACATCACCCATACCAAAATTGGCAGTTTGTGCGGGACAGAACTCCCCACCTGCTGCAAGGGGCCAGGGAGAACTTGATCCAAGGCCTCTTGGCATATTTCCTCCCATTGCTGGTCTTTGGGGGGAAGGTAGTGGAAAAAATGGGGCCGGGAGCTGAATGGTTTCTGGAGCAGAAGGCAGGATCTCAGTCTGCCCTGACTTGGATGCAGGCGGATCAGGTTTAATGGAAGCACCTGCTCCTTGCCATCTAGGCTGCTTCATCCCTCCCTGGGGGCTTTACGAGCCCCTCCCAAAATGGACAAGGGCTGCGCACGCCAGGCTTCTTTTGTTCTCCAGGCTTCTCCCAGCGCTCTGCGGGGCTCACCGAGGAGGAGCCCTTCCGAGAGCCCTTTTGCAGGCAGAAAGCAGGAAATTCTTCCTTGAAGCCTTCTCCTCTCCTGAGGCCAGGAGTCCCCCAGGCCCTGACTTCAAACTCTGACTCCTGCCTACACAAGATGGGGTGGGATGATGGACACAGTCTGAAAGGCTTTTGTGGGACCAGCTCTTTCATGCCAAACCGGGGTTGCCGGAACAGGACAGTGCTCAGAATGGAACTGCCCCCCTCCCCCAGCAGGGAGGGCGGGTGCTCCTCAGTCCAGTGGGCCCTCTGCTCCTGGCCTGGAAAGCTGAGGCTCAGAGGCTGCTGGGACTCCTCATCTCTTCCAGCCCAGCTACCTGTCCAGGGAAGAGCAGGGGACCCTTCCCTCCCACTCTCCCCACTGGTCCAAAGGTCAGAAGCCTCTTGAGTGGAACGTGGGGACAGCTACCTACCAGCCAAGCTTCCCACTGGACTGAGGAGCACCCGCCCTCCCTGCTGGGGGAGGGGGGCAGTTCCATTCTGAGCAGGCTGGCCGCGCCCCTTGCCTCTCTCCACACACCAGGAAGGGCTGGCCTACCTTTCAGGTTGTTGAGCCCGTCCAGGAACTTCCGATACTTCTCGGTATTCATTTGGTGCGTTCAGCTGGAAGGAGCTGCCACCATGGCCCAAAGGGCTGAGAAGCCTGCAAAGCCACCGTCTCTCCGGCCACCGCCTGCCCGGCTCTGAATCCCAGGCACCCGGTCGGATTGCCCTTTGCTCCCTCTCTCCCGGCAGAGCCTCCCTCCTGGCGTGGCCGGCCCTCTGCTTCCTTATTTGATGAAATGGGGCTTAAAGGCCTCATTGGTCCCCAGCCAACCCTGCCCCCAGACCCCTCCCTCTTCCCCACGTAAACCAGCAGAGCAGCCTAGGGTG
Organism: Rhabdophis nuchalis; assembly: GCA_039707465.1. NCBI lineage: Eukaryota > Metazoa > Chordata > Lepidosauria > Squamata > Natricidae > Rhabdophis > Rhabdophis nuchalis. The sequence goes on along the minus strand of CM077654.1, from coordinate 29,403,361 downwards.
GCCCCATCTGTGAGCCAGCCGGAGGTGTTGGGTTCCTCCATGCCTTCCCTCCCACCCACCCCCAAACCGAGTCACACACACAAAGAGACACGAAATTCTCGCCAGCCTTTCTTTGGGTGTCCAGGAGAATGGATGCCGCTGGAGAGGAAGGCAATGAGGGGAAGCCAAGCTTTCAACCAGCGTCCACCCAAGGAATTCCTCAAAGGCACCGGGAAGGAACGGGGGAGGGGAGGGGAGCAAGCAGGAGGAGCAGACGTGCCATGGAAGGAAGGACTTTCTCCTCCTGGCCTTTGGTGAGAAAGAGAAGCTGTTGAGCCACAGACCAGCCATGGGTGACATTTATAACAGGAAGCCCTCGAGATGTGGAAATGTTTTCCCTGATCCCTGGATGAGGGGGAGTTTTCCTCATTTTTACTTCTGCCCCCCCTGCCCCCCCCCAATCCTCCCTCTCATTTGGTGTTTCTACTAAACCTCCTTCCACGTCTACTCTCTCTCAGAGCAGGGAGGGGGGTGGGGTTTTCCTGCATCCCCCTCCAAGAAGCCCACCTGCAGGCTGCCCTTCCACCCTTTCAGAGCTATCAGGCACCTGGAAGGAAAGAGTCACCAAGCACGCAATGCTTAAAGAGTAAACCTGCTTTCATTTATCCAAAACCTAACGTGGGCTCAGCCCAACACTCGGGGAAACCTGCGGCCAACCCACAGGCACCTTCCATGACGTGCAAAACACGGACAGGAAAACTCCATCAATCAAGACCGATGGATTGTAGTTAAAGCCACTAAATGGGCAGAACCACCACAATCAACAGTTTGATGAGTGGTATCAAGTCTCATGTGCTTTGTGTGACGTTGGCTTAATCAATGTGATGCATGAATTAGATATTGTGGCTTGTAAACATGTTCATCCAAACCACCATGGCTTGTTCAACAAATCGTGATAAAATAAATCATGTGTTAGCCAATTTGTGAATATCACTATTATAACTCAAAATGTGTTATCCCTTTGAGATAGTCTAGACAAGAGGCAAATTGTTACCTCTTCACTGTAAGGTTACATCAATAGAATGTTGCAAGGCTTTCCTTTTACTCTGCAGAAACCCAGGGAGGGTCCCTTCTGAAAGGCTTCCCTCCTCCTGCAGCCTGAGCCACCTTTTACACACCAGCCGGCAGCTCTCCCTGCTGCTTGCTGAGCTCATCCCCACAGGCCAGGAGGAAGTGGGACACAGCAATCCTGGCCAATGGGAGGAATCTGGAAAGGTCTCCCCCCAAGCCAACCCATCTGGTGCAGTATTATAAACAGCAGCCGGGTCCACCCAGTGCAGAGCAAACTACAAGGGCAGCTTCCCGTTGAAACAAAAGGAAGCAAACCCCACCAGCCCCGGGAGATTTGGGCTGAAGGTTCCCCGGTATTCGATCAGCAATCAAACTTTATCTGCCCCCAGGGTCAAAGGCTGGCAATTGGGGACTTTTTGCACAAACCCTGTTTCAACTCCAAGCTCCCAAAAGCAATTGGAAAACAATCTGTGATCGTCTTTATCCTGCCAACTTCAAAATGCCAACAATAAGGAGCAAAATGTCCAAACTGCCACAGGTCTTGCAGCAATGAAAACCTCTCCCCCCACAATAAAAAAAGGGAAGCAAAGAGCCAACATCCTCACCCCATCTTTAGCCTCCTTTCATATTACATTCCCTTATCTGGCCATTTAACCACCCAGCAGTTCCTAGAAAGGGGAGCTGAAAGAGAGCCAAGCCGCCTTTCCCCTTGCAAGTCCAGAAGCCCAAGAAGTTACAGGAAGGACAGGTGAGGCAGGGGTGCCCATAAACAGACCACCCACAAGCTGCAGACAGCCACAGCTCAATGGGGAACTGCTGCTTCCATGAGACTGCAGCTGAATCATAAATCAATCAGCTTCTGAGCTCTGAGGGGCCCAAAGCTAGTTTCAAACTAACACGGAATCCTTATGTGGACCCACCTGCCCCCTTAGCTAGTACCTGAAGGCAAGGCCAGAAGCAACGGAGGAGAACTAACTAGGGAGAGATGCAACCAAGAACTAAGGAGGAATTTCCTGGCAGTGAGAAACATTCACCAGTGGAACAGCTTCCCTCCAGATGTTGTGGGTGCTTCACCCCTGGAGGCTTTTGAGAGACTGGACAGCCATTGGTCCAGAATGGCTCTCCTCCTTAGAATAGAAGCCTCCAAGATTCCTTCCAACTCTCTTAATTCTGTTTTAAAATAATTTGATGTTACAATGTTTAACCTCAAATAGTTTGGAGGAAAGTCAAAGTTTTGCCATCTCTGGCAGTGTTGGGGAAAAAATGTTGGCTACCAAATTTGAAATGTCAGAATTGTTTGGCCTCCCAGGGGGAGCTTTCCATAAACCTGGCCAGGATCCTTGAGGGAACTATATGCCCCCCTCCCCCCATTTCTCCCCTCTTCTTCTCCCCTTCCTTACGCCTCACTGCCCTTCACAGGAGGCATCACGGCCTCTCTGCACTACGAATCACCTGCGGTGGAGTGGGGTCTCCCCCTGGACAGAGATGCGCCCATTTCACTTTGAACTAAAATGGCCCAGAATGGCTTTGCCAGGCAGCGGCAGCCTCCAAAACCCCAGCTTCCAAGGGCATTTCTGGCAGAAGCTTTGCCACCAAGCACCACTGAGCCAACACGATGTCTTCAGGCACCCAAATCAGCAGAATTCCCTCCGCCTTGCTTCTTCCCAAGAAATTCCCTCTCTGACAATGGAAGAGGGCAGAACTCCTGCCAGGCTCTCAGCTGCAATGGGAGGGATCTCAGCAGCATCCAGGCGTCCCCTCACCCTCACCCTCACCCTCCCTAACCCTCACCCTCCCTAACCCTCACCCTCACCCTCACCCTCCCTAACCCTCACCCTCCCTAACCCTCACCCTCACCCTCCCTAACCCTCACCCTCCCTAACCCTCACCCTCACTCACCCTCACCCTCCCTAACCCTCACCCTCACTCACCCTCACTCACCCTCACCCTCACCCTCCCTAACCCTCACCCTCCCTAACCCTCACCCTCCCTCACCCTCACCCTCCCTAACCCTCACCCTCACCCAGGCAACCTCATCCTTATTCCAGTCAATTCGCCACAGCACAACAGGTGCTTAAGACTGAAATTGGGGCTTTCTGGAGAACTGCCAGAAAAAACCCACCAGGCCACCAAAGGGCGATTCTCTGATGCACAGAATCTCCGTCTGGCTTAGACCTTTCCCATCAGACCTAGCAGGACCTTCTGCTGCACAGCCCCCTCCCAACCTCGGTGCCTTCAGAAGTCCGTGGACACCAGAATCCCTTCCCTCGAGTGGCCTGGGAACCCACCGTGCACATTTAGAGAGCGCATAGAAAAGGCAGAAACAGCAGGATGACGCCCTCAAGCTGTGCTAGGCAGGTTGTCCCCCGTGTGATTAGAGACATGCGCTATTACTGTACATACCTAAAACCGCATTTGCCGTTTTAAATTATGCTTGCCAAACTACCTGAAAACGCTGGGAGGGGGGCTACAAAATGAAAATGGGAATGATTGGTGAGTAGAAAAGCCTCTCGTGAACTTCTCCGTTTCCCTCTGTGATTACACAAGGCTTTCATTAACTCTAATGAACCAAGTAGCTATCCTACGCTCTGTGCTAAGCTAATAGCACCGTGGGTTCAGTTTCTCAGTTACGGAAGGCCCTCAACCACTTTGGACAAATAAGAGGCAGGGAATTTTGCAAGCAAGTTAAAGGGGGTGTCCAAAAATTAGCCCCAGGGACGGCTAATAACTCAGTGGCTGCCAGGGTGGTCCAAGGAAGTGAGGGAGGCCTGGAGACCAGAGAGGAAGCCCCTGAGGTCCCACTGGTTCCTATGGGCTTCCATGCTCAAGAATAAAGGTTCAACCTGTTACATAAGTGTTTGCAAACCACTGTTATTATTTACTTAACAGGTGTAAATCCAGCTATGTCCAGGGCTGTATCCGCAGAGGGATAGTGTCAAGATCAAGGGAACCCTGCTAATAATACTGCTCTGCTGGCATTGGATAAGCAAGGCCTCGTTTGGAATTCTGCATCTGCTTCTGGTCACCAATACAGAAAAGATGCTGAGGCTCCAGAAAGAGGGCATTGAAGAGCAACACGGGCGATCAGGGGTCTGGAGGCGAAAACCTAGGATGAAAGGCTAAGGGGGCTAGGTAGGTTTAGCCTGAGGTTCACACGCCAGCCGCCTTCCAGTACTTGAAGGGCTGTCCCAGAGAAGAGGGTGTCAATGTGTTCCCCCAAGCACCAGAGTGCAGGACAAGGAGCAATGGGTGGAATCTCATTAAAGGGGGATCCAACCTGGAAACAAGGAGGGATTTCCTGACTACGGACCAACACCCTCCCCCCAGGGGAAACAGCAACTTCTCTCAGTCTTTCCTAACCAAAGGCAACTCCAAGCCTCACCTGAAGGGTACCAACAAAGAAGGGGGTGTGCTGTAGAGCCCCCACCTTCAGCATTTCCAATCAGAAGCCCCCCCCCCACTCCTAAGAACAGACATTCAATCCCAGGTCCAAGTCCAAACCAACACTGACCTCAAGAAAACAAGAACCAAAGCCTCAAAACCAAGACTGTATCCGCCTGAGCCAGAATCCTATCCAAAGCCCAGCTCACCCATCCCCTCTCTTCAGGCCATAGGCTAACTTCTCTGTCTCTAACACAGAGAAGGTTGGGAACCTGCCGCCTTTTGCATTCACCTTAGTTCTGAAGTGCAAAATCTGAGCTCTCCATCTTGTGAAAACATGCCCTGGTAGAAAGCCAAGCTCCGAATGATATTGTGATATTTCATTAGCCGCTTTGGATTGTGTTCTTTTGAACTTCAAAGCAGGATAAAAGATATTACAAACACAACCACGCCCCAGTCATCATTCCCAACAAGAGCCTGTGAGGCTATGCAAACACCACGACTGCCTCTCCCCAAAGAGCGAGAAACAACTCGCACCCCTGGGACAACGGCGCACACAATCCACGGAGGCGTTGCACGTGCAGCCGTGAAAACAATCTTCCCCTTGGAAGAGACGGGAGCGGCAGCCAGACGAACAAGACCACCTCCCAAGCCCTCGTCTTTCCAAGGGCCCCGCAGAGGCAGCCAGGCCCACCCTCCAAGCACCCCGTCCGTTGCCTTCACTGCCAGAGCAGCCCTGGGCGCCAGTTGCTGCTTCGTCTGCGAACAGCAGCTGCTTGCCCAGGAATCCAAGCACGCCCGTCCTTGGCTGGTGCCTGGAGATGGCTGGGCTGAAAGGCAGGTGGGGAGCAGAGCCGGCCTCTCAGCAGGGTAAGGCTTCCTGTTACCAGGACTGCGCTTGCGAGAATGAAGGCATTGCAGCCCAATGGGTGCTCCCCAAGCAGCCGCACGGGAAGAAGGAAAAGCTCAATCGGGGCCCAGCGGTGGCCCTTGAGGAGGAGGTCCTGAAACAGTTGGCAGACACGCCAGGCAGAACCCCCTGGGCTAGTGGACCACAGGACCCCCTGCCCTCCTCCATCCCCACTGTTTCGGCAGGAGCATCAACAAGGAGGCAGCAAGACGGACTGAGCATGGCTTGAGGGACAGGCCGCCTTTCCCCAACCCCCCTTGCTTTGCAAAGCTTCGGCATAAGCCTGTGTGCTTGACCTGCATCTCTCCTTTTACGCTCATATTTGGTAGGAAAAATGAAAATTGCCTGAAAAGTGGATAAAAATAGAGTAAATGAATAATAGAAAAGGGCAGAGTAGAGTCCAGCAGATGACCAGGGTTGTGGAGACAGGGAGTAGCCTCTGGCCATCCTTCCCACCAATGACAGCGTTCCTGTCCGGCACATCTGCAGGCTTTCTCCGACCCTCCTGCCACAGCCAACCACTGGAATGGCACCACAAGGGAGGTTAAGGCATCCCTTCTTTTCCACCCAAGGGGACCAGCCTGACCTCCTGTGCAAGTCGCCCAACCCATCTGACTCTTTGATCCATGCTTGATGGAGCTACCTGGGGAGAAGGAATTTCACGAGATGTTTGGCTCTTGAGGGCAGGCTTGGTCTTTGCCCAAGATGAAGAGGAATGCATTTCTTTCAGCTCCTTCTCATTTGCCTAAAATAAAAAGTAATTCTGCGTCCAGCCGTAGTTCTTTAGCAAGCTTTATTAAGAAAGGAAAGAGGTTGCAATAATTTTCCTGTTCCCATCAGCAACTAATATATCACTAATATATGAGAGAAAGAGACTTCCCCGTTTTCTTTTTGCCATCTGCTGAGGAGAGGCTGGGTCTTGGAGATGAGCAGATCAGATGACTCATTAACTTGGGAGAATGTCTTCTTTAACTGAGCCTTGGACGCAAGTGGGGGGGAGGGGGAGGCCCTCAACCCAGAATTCAGGAGCAGAAGAGGAATTGGTGCAGCCTGCTCTTCCCATCAGAGCCACCTTTCATCAAATACTTTTATTATAATACGGACACAATTTATACTTTGCCCTTATTTTATAGCATTTATACGATGCCCGTCTTGCCATCAGGTGACTGAGTGTCACCTTCCCTACCGTAAGCTGGGAACAGCACTGCCAAAGGATGAGACCCACAATGGAAAGGGAGGGAGGGAGGGGGCCATGCGGAGAGATCCAAAGCAATCTCTCGTCTCCCTTCAAAGCAAGGCTGAGACCGTCAGGATCTCACAGAGCAAGAAAGCTGGGAAGAATCCCCCTTGCCCAGAGCCCCGGTGAAAGAGGAGAGCAGATGGCTGACTGAAGCCCCACAGCTTAAGCAGTGACCCCCAGCCACAGCCGTCCAGCAGCACCCTTGGCTCATCTTACTTGGGGGCCATCAATTATTTGAAGGCTCTGCCCTCCTCTCCCTGGCCGATGAAAAGTAATCTGAAACTTTCCGGCACCCCTTTGTCTCGCTCCCCTCGCTCACAAGGGCTGCAGGAGAAGGAAAGTAGGTCAGGGCTGTTGGGGGGAATCAGGCACTCGAATTTCCAGCAGGTTGTAAGAAAGGCAGAATGCTCTGATGGGCAAGCAGGAGCCTCTTCTTCCCAGAACTGGAGGAGAATGAAAGCGACCTAAGCACCATCTTCAGTGGGATTTTGCTGTGTGGTCCTTTGGATTCCCCTTGTGGGCTTCAGCGGAGCCTGTTTGATGGGAGGTATGGTCAGTGAGAACCACACTGTTCTTTTTCTCCTTGGGAGGCATGTTGCCCACCTGATAATAGCACCTTCCAAAAACAGCAGTTTGGAAATGCAGGTAAACACCGATAAAGAAGCCCCCTTCTCTGCACCTGACATTTAACTAAGGTTTGCCTTAAGAGATGAGCCTGGTTTCAAAGGGCTCTAATTTCCTCTGGCTGGGAGATGCTTTTGTGCAACAGCAGCTTCAGTAGTAATTGCAATTGGATTAAAATAACAAAAACTGGCTGATAACACTGCAACTATTGTTACCTCTATCATGCTCTGAGCTTCAAAGAGCCCCCCCCCCCCCCTTCTCTGGCTAAATGATAGATAAATGCACATACAGCTGAAGCACAACAGGCCCACATTTGGGGAAACAATCCCAACTTTTGCTACGTAAGATGGAAACATAATATACCTGTCCAGAAGGCCCTGGTGGAATGGCCCTCTGCAGGCTCAGAGAATTATGCCCAAGGCTGAGCTCTGGACTCTGGAACCCAACCTTGCAGGAGAGCTATGAAAAAAATCCAACTGGCCCTTTGTGAAATTGCCAAGGATTGGGAACCCACCTTTTGGTCAGCAAACATCTTGTGCTGGGGAAGGAAGCAAAGCACCTCCACATGGCTAGTGGTTGAGCCAGCTGTGCGTTATGGAAATCACAATCCAGCGCATCTGGAATGGAGGGGGCTGGAGAAGGATCTCCAAAATACACCAAACCTTTCCTTCATTGCAGTCTTTGCTCAAGACTCTTCTGCTCCAATTAACAAGAACTGAACAAGTTACTGTCAGAGTAACCCAGGCCACCTCTGAAAATCTACCACACTCCCCCAGGTGTTTGGAGAGAACAGTGTTTCCCAATGTGGTGCCCTCCAGAAGTGCCAGGGCTGCCACTTCCCAGAATTTTGGCAGTTCACATTTCCCAACAGCACTGGAGGGCACCACGTTGGGGAACTTTCTCTGAGAGGAGACTGCTGCGGGCTGGCTGCCATTGGTTGTTGCCAAGCCTGCTTTGCATTGTTGGTTTCCCTCTAAAGAAACTGCACAGGGGTGTGGTGGCAATTAAATTAGGAAGAGCCTACCTTGTGAATGGGGCAGGGAAGATTTCCTGATAAGCACACGAAGAAATAAAATGAAAAACACAAACCATACCTTGCCTTGTTAAAAGCAAACATAATTTGAAAGAGCAAGCAAAGCAAAGTCAGCAAAAGTAAATTTAAGACCAGGAGTAAATTTAGCCTGCTTTGCAGATAATAAGAGTGACATAACTGAAACTGTAGGCAAAAAAGAAACAGGATTTCGATCACCTGGCAAAGCAAAATCCTTTTGAAGAGAGATACAGGAGGCATCTTCAGTGACTGGGGATTCAAAAGGCCTGTAGAAAACCCCAGGCCCTCTGGCCACCCAGGAAGCCCCTTAAAGACATTCCCTAGGAGTCTCCATTCAGGGTAAAGAGATCCCCATAACAAAAGCATTTAGCAGAAGAGAAAGAGATTTCTTAAAGTCAGTGACTTAAAATGAGAGCTAAACACACCCAGCTGTGTCAGGCCAGGCCTTGAACCTCCTTGCAGGAACCCAGCCAGCAGAGGAGAGCAGCACCAGCCACATCTCTCTCTATCCTGACACACGAATGGATATTTTAGAGGAAACACACGAGAGCAATTTGCTCTTGTGATTAGAGGCACCAGGCTAGCAGCCAGGGAGACTGTGAGTTCTAGTCCCGCCTTAGGCACAAAAACCAGCCGGGTGACCTTGGGCTGGTCCCTCAGCCCCAGGAAGGAGGAAGCAAGGACGAACCCCTGGCAGAAATGTTGCCGAGAAAACTACAGGAACTGGTCCAGGCAGATCCCCAGGACTCAGTGAGGACTCAAGAATTACAAAAAGATGACAGACAGAGACGGAGGCATTCTCATGCAGCTCTGAGTGAAGTATAAATATGAGGAAGCAGGGCCAGCGTGGCACAAATCATAATATGAAATTATGCAGACTCGCACCTACTCGCAAGAGCCAGGTGGTGAAATGTAGAGAGCCGGTGAGAGAGGGTTCCACTGGCGGACCCAGAAGTAAGTCTGGCCTGCCGCTGCTGGTAACCCAATGGGAAGGAAAGAAAAGGAAGGCAGAAAGTAAGAAAGGAAGGAAGGAAGGAAGGAAAGGAAAGAAAGGGGGGAGAGAGAGAGAGAGAGAGAGAGAGAATTTATTATCACAATTGAGGCCAAAATTTTGGTTGCTAAGCAAGAGCGTTGTTAAATGAGTTTCACCACATTTTACAAGTTGGCCACTCTCACCCTGTCACATGACTGCCAAGCCACACCCACAAAATAGGCCACACCTACAGAGTAGGTTCTAAAAAAAATTGAAACCCACCACCGGTCTGCACTATTAAAAGTCTGCTCTCATTCAGAAGTCCTATAAAATGAAAACACAGACCATGCGCAGAGAGAAGCCCAAACGTTGGAGGTGGTAGAAATTCAGCTACCAAACTGTAGTCTGTAATGTTGTAAGCCAGCTGACAACATGGGTGACTCGATAAATTCAGTAACAGATAAAAGTTGAAGCAAACTGCTTATAGCCGGGATGGTGAACCTACGGCCCGTGTGCCAGAGGGGACACGCAGAGCCCTCTTTGTGGGCATGCCCACCGTCGCCAGCTGCTCTTCCGGGTTTGCATGCGGACCGGATAGCTGGTCCGACACGCGTGGTCTGGCATGCATGCGTGCAGCAAACAATGATCTTCCGGGTTCCAGGAAGAGAGCAGCTGTCCAGCAGGCATGCGCACGACCGAACCCAGAAGAGCAGCTGGCTTCATGACAACTCACAAACTCCACCTACTTTTTGAAGGCCTTCAAGTTGACCAAGTAGGAGGACCACACCAGAGGACAGGCGCCTCAAGGCTGTCACCCTTGCCTGTTAAGAGAACCAGCCTGCCTAGAACCCAGAGACCTGCTTGCCAATCAGCCAAGAGGGATCTGTATGGTAGCCCACCGTTCGATTTTTCAAGGGAAGGGGAAAGGGGAAAGGAGGGAAGGGGGAAATGTAATATAATGAAATGATTTCTGATTTTCTTTTAACGACAGTTATAGGAATACATTTAAATTAAACTCTTACTCTATGGCTAAATTTAATTTTTTTCTATCATCTACTATTTCTTCTATTCATCAAATCCATATCAAAGTTCCACTATTTTTCTTTTCCAACTTTTTATCAATCCCAAAAGAAACTCCTCTGACTTCAGTTGTATATTGATTTTTTTAAATATTCTGAATTAATGTATGTGTTTGGATCCAATTCCTCTTAGCTTTTTTTTACATGTTCACCAAACATGATTTTAAAAGTTCCCTCTTGTTCATATTTCTAGCATAAATTTGAAGTGTTTTGAAGTGTATAAAGCATAAATTTGAAATGTTCAAGTCAAATTTTCCTGTGAGAAATACCAATAATATATCATTTTATAAAAATTACCTTTAAGATTGTAACAGAATATAATTCAGTTCTTTCATCCATATATTCACCATTTGCCCTATTTGTATGTTATAACCAAAGTTTTTAGCCCATTCTGCTGAAAATCTCAATAAGCGTTTTAAGTTTAGCAATAACGTGTCATTCATTGTTTGCTCATTAAATGGTTTCAAATTCAGTCAGAGGGATCAGAATCAAAAACCTTTTTATCTACTTCAAATCTTCTTAGTAACTGTACAGAGGGAAACCACAGGCACAGATGGCCTTCCAATATCAACTCTTATCTTGGCTTCATTTTGGAATCTCCCTGGGGAACTCGGAATATGGCACCATAAATTAGTCGCTTGTGCTTCATTGTCCCTTCTCTAACTTGCTTCTGGAGCCACCAAGACATTTGCAGACACAGCCTGGGTTCACTTCTACTCCATGCAGAGAAAGATCTGGTGCTCTGATATAACAAAGCTCTTGTTGAGTCTCCCTTGATTCAGTTTCCCAAAATTGCTCGAGTGCCAAAAGGCAGCCCTTCAACTGCCAGATGTGCCAGGCTGGCTGGTTCTGCGTGTCTGCCAGAGGTGGGTTGCTCCCGGATCGGGTCAACCGGTAGTAGCAGTGGCGGGAGGCTCTGCCCACCCGCCCGGATGCTTCTGCGCATGCACGGAAGCTTTGCGCATGAGCGCACCCAAACTGGTAGTAGAAAAATTGGCAACCCACCTCTGGTGTCTGTCCAGTGTCAGAGACCTGGAGGAGCCATTCTTTGTGCTACTAGTTATTGGGGGGCGGGGGTGGGGGGAACCCCAGGCTCAGAAACAACCCAAAGCTTAGGCTCCACCCAAACATCACCCTGCTACTAGAGCCCCCACAGCAGGTGTTTTTTTATTTTATTTTTTGTCATTGGGCTCCTCTCTGACTACTACATTATCCCATTCTAAGCAAGATGATGCCTCAAAGAAAAAGCTTTCCCAAGATATTAATCAAAGGGGCATTTAATACCTCAGAGGGTTCAGTGAACAGAGTGTTTGGAGGGCCACACATTCTTTGACCACCCAGGAGAAGAAAATTCCACATAAAATGTCCCAACCTTCCCTGGAGAAGAGCTGGGCCTGGAGGCTTGCAAAGGTCTTTCTGCAAAGGGACTATGCCGGTTTGATGGACCATTTCAGGATGCAAAGGATGGGACAAGTCCATAGTTATCATGGATGACTTAGAACATTTGGACTGCACCTACTGGGGTTCCAGGGAAATGTTATCAACCCTCCCTCCAAATCTGCCTTCTATTAAGAGAGTGTTTTGTGCTGAAACTCTTTTCTCAACAGTTGTTTTGTAAGGTACAAAGGCTCTCATTATGCCAGGCAGGCCCACCAGGTTGGGTGTCTTTGACCTAATCATAAGTCTCAGAGGATGCATTCACACAATCCGTTAACTAGAACTGTAACAAAACCGGGAGTTGCTTTTGCAAAACTTGCTCAGTATGAAGAAACCAAGCATTGCTGAAACAAAAGTTGGGAACAAACAAACAAATACAATGGGCTTATTAATGGACCGGGGCGAGCGGGAGAATCAACATGCGAATGAAAAAAGGCTAAGAAGAGGTGGTAACTATGCTTATATTTGGAGGGACCTCAACTGTTGGGTCTGGAATCTTCCAAAACAGGGAACAAAAGAAATCCCCCCAGATAAACAGTATTTGCCATCCAAGAAAAGCAATGAATCTGAGGACTGCAGATATCTATGGACAGTTTTCCAAGCATGTGTGGAACTTTTATACTGGAATTAGAAAGAAAAGAAGACAGAGGGAAATTCCAGATTATTTGTGCCACTCCGGGAAGTCAGTATTTTGGGATTTGGGGTTTTTGGGGGGCATTGAGAAATATCTTCGATGCTGCAGGATTCCGGATAATTTTGACTGCCTCAAAGGCAATTGGGAAGGCTAGAGATGAAGTCAGCCTGTGGCCCTGACCACCGGAAAGACCTAACTGGACCTCCTCTGCAGTCCTGGGAAAGGAGTAGCCATTATATAGTGATCTGTGCCTGCTTCGAACATCTTTCCTCCCCCCTTGACCCAAGGCCCTGCCCTCCCTCTGCCTGGGAAGGAAACAACCCAGCCCAGAGTGGACCTGACCACGTGAAGCCCCTGCACAGGCACGGCCCCTTTTGTTATATTGAAAAAGTTTTATTGAGTTTTACAATTTTTCCAAGTAGGGTAAGGTAAGGTGTGAAAAAGAAATATTTTGAGAACTTTCACGTCGAGGTCGTAGGCCCCCTCCGGGGCTTCTTGACAAAACATAGATAATACATAGTTTCAATGGTACTACAAAGTGAAGAGAAGTGCATACACTGTCCTTTTGGAGGACAACTGCCCTTACTTGCTTTCTAAGCCAAAAAGAGGAGGAGCCACAAAGAATTAGTGGAATTATACATTTATAATTGCATGATTATTAGCCATCACCTCAGTGATTAGCACGACAGCGGCTGAATTCGGCTCTGGTGTTGCCAATGATGAAATATGCTTTAGTGCCCTTTTATAATCCTGACTCTTTGCCAATGCTGCTCTATTAGTGGTCAGTATTATTTTAAATCATGTTAGTTATGCTGGACTTTGATTTCTTTTAGCCATTTTGCTAGGATGACCAATAAATGCTGCCTCCATAGGTTAGCTCTTTAAACAGGCCTCCTGCCTTGGAAGGGCTCTCCAGTTCCCTGCTCTCGTAAGGCAAAGTTTCCTTTCCCACGTCCATCACGCCTGCCCCCTGCTAGCCTTCATTCCAAACTCTGCCATTGGAGAATGAGGTGGGCATCTGGGACTCACAAACTGAATGGGCTAGAAGAAGATGCTGTGGGTGGAGTGGAAGACAGAAAGAGAGCCCTACTTGTGAGCAATCCTCAGTCCCTGCCTTTCTTTGTCATTTAGTGGCAGACTCCAAAGGTTTCTCAACAGGATGCAAGCTCTGTGCAGTGGGAAAACAGGAAACAGAAACTGGAGGAACGCATTTCATTTGCAGAAAGTGTAAATAAATAATGTCCCTAAAGTGTCACAGCTCAGCAGCCTGGAACAGGCCTGTCCAGATCTCCAGCAAATAAACAGAAGCTGCATGGGAGGGAGGAGAAATTCGGCTCAGCTGAGCACAGTTCCCGACTTGGGTGACAAAGGAACAGTCAATTCTCCAGCAGATGTCCTGAGTCCCTGAAGCGAACTCTTGCCCCGTCACAGGGAATAGTCCTCAGGGTGGCTTGCATCATTTACAGAATCCTCTGATTGGTAAGAAACACAGCCTGGTGACACCTTCTGAGGCCTCCAGCACTGTTTGAATCACTTCCAGTGAGGACAAGAGTTGGAGAAAGTCAACATTCTTTGTCCAACAAACCTACATCTCACAGAAACCCAACCAGCTGCCTGTCAAAAGTTCAACACTAAGTAGGAGGAGAAAAGCCCTTTCCTTGGGTGACCCAAACACCTGCCCAGGTCCTCTGAATTGGCCCATTTCCATAAATAAAAACTCCAGTTACAGGTCCACCCAATTTTTGTTCCAAACACTCTTTGATAGGCATCATTTTTTTTCTCACTGCCTAATTCAGAGGGACCGAATAAACACATCCTTCAGGGATTGGTCCAGAGGCAAAGAAGAAGCAATGGGCTAACTGACTGGACATAGCTCTCTAACGTGTATGTGCATGTTTGCATCAGAGAGAGAGAGAAATGGAGATGCTCTTAGCCAGAAGTGTCTTGAAATGAACACTTGTAGGAGGCATATAGTTATCTCTGGTAACTAGGATTGCAAGTCTCTAACCCACAAAGCCATAGAGACCACCTATTCATCTTAGACATGTATTGGGTGCACATTTTAACAGTTCCGTGGAAAAAAATAGATCTTGCCCAAGTGCACTACTGCTACAGTATTGATTAAAGCAGCCACATCTGTCTCCTCTGAAGTTTCCTCTCAAGCTTGAAAAGACATACAGCTGTTTTAAATGGTGTTTTAACAATTCAGCTTTTTAAAACAACTACATCTTCTTTCAGGTTTATGCATAAACCTGAAAAATTGCAGCTGCTTTCATCATAAGCAGAGAAGTGCTCATTTTCAGAATCCAAGAAACGTCTTCCAAATCATTTAAGAAGCAAGCACAACCACATAACTTGGGATGAAAAGGGAACCAGTTTCAATCAGTCTAAGAAAACAGTTTTCTGCATCCAACTGCCCAGAAAGTAGTTATGGAGAGAAGAATCTTGCATTGTGTTTAGTTTTGGAAGCCCTGGTCCCATTTCACACTCCAGTAGACACCAAACAGGCAATGCAGGATTTCTCCCCCACTTCCTCTCCTCTGTCTCTCACAAACACACAAGCACAAACACACACACACAGAAAGAGAAAGATGTTCTAGAACATTGTGAAGAGAGTCTCGCTATGTTCTTTAGGTAAGTATGGAATCACAGATATAGCTATCAGGCAACCTACTTCATGGATCACTGTCTTGTCGTGGCGAATGAAGCTCTGAGCTATGCCGTGCAGGGCCACCCAAGACGGGCAGGTCTCAGCACAGAGCTCTGACGAAACAGTTCAGTTCTTTCAGAACTGCCTCTAATGATGACCAAGAAAGAAACCACTCAAATCCATTTTAAAGATTTAAGAGCACTTTTACTGGTTACGAAAAGAATGCAGCCAAGTTTAAGCAAGGTCTGAGATGTTCACGCGTGAAAGCATACATATCAATAAGCGTCCAACCCCTTTCCCCCACAACCCCCCAAACCACTGTCCAATGCAAAAAAAAACCTTGATGACATGTGAGTTGCGTCTTCAGGAGCATCATCAGAATGGTATGCAAGACCGTTGACCTTGGCCACTGCGTGGTACCAGCCCCTGGAATGCGAAGTAGAAAGCGAGAGCATCTACCATCTCCAGAATACCTCCTGCACTAATACAATCCCATTCCCAAATACCAGAGCCCCTCCCTCCCCGTTACAATGACAGCCGAAGCAAGCAAGAAAGCGGAGGCTGACAGATGCACTGGAGAAGGAAATGGCAACCCACTCCAGTATCTTTGCCATGAAAACCCCATGGACATTACCAAAAGGCAAAAAAATAGGACGCTGGAAGATGAGCCCCTCAAGTCGGGAGGTGTCCGATATGCTATGAGGGAAGAGCAGAGGGTAAGTAACTTATTTACTTCTTAAATGAACAGTGCAAAGAAATAGAAGAAAACAACAGAATAAGGAGAACCAGAGATCTCTGCAAGATTGGAGATATGAAAGGAACGTTTGATGCAAAGGTGAGCATGATAAAGGACCAAAATGGCAGGGACCCAACAGAGGCAGAAGAGATTAAGAAGAGATGGAAAAATTACACAGAAGGACTATACGAGAACCAGCTTAATGTCCCTGATAACCACGATGGGGAGGTCACTCACCTCCAGCCAGGCATCCTAGAATGTGAAGTCAAAAGGACCATAGAAAATCTGAGCAACAACAAAGTCAGTGGAGGTGACAATATTCCAGATGAGCTATTCAAAATCTTAAAAGACGATGCAGTGAAAGTGCTACACTCAATTTGCCAGCAATTTTGGGAAACTCCACAGTGGCCACAGGATTGGAAAAGGTCAGTTTACATTCCAATTCCAAAGAAGGGCAATGCCAAAGAATGTTCAAACTACTGCATCATTGCACTCATTTCACATGCTAGTAAAGTTATGCTCAAAATCCTACAAGCTAGGCTCCAGCAGTAGGTGGATCGAGAACTACCAGAAGTACAGGCAGAATTTTGAAGAGGCAAAGTCTGTTTTCTCAAATTGTTTATTGGGTTTTAATGGGAGGTAATTTGTACAGGGTAGTTTAATTCGTTTTTAATTTGTGTGTACTGTATGTTTCAGTTGGTTTTTAATTTTCCTGTACACCGCCCCGAGTCCCTTCGGGGAGAGGGGGCGGTTTATAAATATAATTAATTAATTATTATTATTGGATGGAGTCACTGAAGCAGTCAGTATGAGCTTCAATGGACGCCAGAGGATGGGAGAGGAAAGGAAGATCTGGAGGAACGTCATCCATGGAGGAACGTCATCCAGCAGTGGGTCTGACACGACTTCGCAATTAACAACAAAACTTACCAAAACATTAAGGTTGACCAAGTGACATTCCCTTTCTCCCAAATCAAGCAGCCAACATGGATGAAAAACCAGCCTATTGACAAAATGCCTCTTCTACGGGAGCTAATTATTTTGTGTTTCATTTCTAACTTTCCTCATAGCTCAAGAGAGGATACATGGGGGACTCCTCTCAGTTTATCTGAACAGCAGGTTTGTGGGGCAAATGTACGGTGACCACATTTTCTTGGGGAAAATAAAGAGCAAACCATTAAAGCGAGCAAATCTGAAAGAGGGTCAAAAGAATAAAACAATTTTTGCCAAGAAAATTCAAAAGCAAAACCAATAAAAACTTGGCTTTCATAAAGCTATATTCTATAAAAAATAGCTAAAGCAAAACAATATGTAAATTTATTTTTAAAAGGCAAATCAAAAAGCCTAATTTTCATACAAATGTGAAAGACTATGCATTAAATATTACTATTTGTATGGTAAAGGCAAAGGTTCCCCTTGCATGTATGTGCTAGTGGTTCCTGACTCTAGGGGGCGATGGTGCTCCTCTCCCTTTCAAAGCCCAAGAGCCAGCCCTGTCTGAAGACGTCTCCCTGGTCATGTGGCCGGCATGACTCAATGCCGAAGGCGCCCGGAAGGCTCTTCCCTTCCCACCAAAGGGGGTCCCTGTTTTTCTACTTGCATTTTTAATGTGCTTCTGCCAAACTGCTCGGTTGGCAGAAGCTGGGACGAGTCACGGGAGCTCCCTCCGTTATGCAGCACTAGGGACTCAAACTGCTGAACTGCCAACCTTTCTGATTGACAAGCTCAGCGTCTTAGCCACTGAGCCACCACGTACCATTTGTATGGTAAAAAGGACCAAAACAAAGGACAAAATTGAGTTTTGTAAAAAATAAAGGGCAGTTTTCTGAAATAAAGGGCTGGGTTTGTGGTCTCTGAGTGGGACAGAGAGAAAGTGGCTGTTCAAAGGCATCCAGGAAGCTCCTTGGTGAACTAGAGTCCTGAACCTCACATACGCCAATAAACTGCCCACCGTCATCATCATCATCATCATCATCATCTGGGCTGTGCCACCGTGTCATTTATTTGGGTTTGGGTTGGCATGTTCTGCAACCCATTGTAGTAAACAAACGAAGGTTTAAGGCACACCACATTGTCCAGTCAATGGTAGCTATTCAACGAATCATGTTTAAGAAATCATGGCTTAATGCAGAGTGTAGGAGTCTAATCACAATATTGCTTTAAGGCATGAAAGCAGCTTTGTTCAGAGGAAGCCGGCTGGGGCCTGGCCTGTTGATTCTGAAGGAGAAAGCCGATCCCTTGAAGGCAGACCATCAGAGCCACAGGGGCGCTCTACTTCACTGAGAGGGGATATAATCATGAAATCCTGGCACAGAGCCTCTCTTCCTTCTTATACCAAAGGGAATCAAGGTGGACAGTCTTGAGTTTCTTCCTCACCTTCTCCTGTCCCATCCAGGCAAAGCAGCTGCTTAGTTAATGTTGCTGAGTTCTTTCTTTAAGGTAATCTCTATATTGCTCCGAACAATGCAGGGACTCAGTTTTCCTGCCATGCCTCCTGAGCAAGGCTGGGGACATCAGGCCACCACGAGCCAGGCCTCTGCCACAGCATCCAGCTCTCAGAAAACTTTGCTGCCAGTGTCCATGTAAGCAGGTGTCATCGTAGCACTTTCCAAACAACCAGTTTTCCTCTTGCCCAAGTTTTATAATTTCGTTACGGAAATGAAACAGGTTTTCAGCAACCTGTGTGGCTCGGCTGTTCCAGTAAACCAGGCAGCCCAGGAACAGAGAAGCCTTCTTCCGCTGACAGTCTGCAGAGAGTGCAGAGACTCCACAGCCAACCCCACTTGCTCTTCCTGGCCAACGGAAGAACCAACCAGTGCTTGGCCATGGATCAGAAAGGAGCTTGTCATCCTCCTCCCTCCTCCAACTTTCTCCTCTGGAACAAGCCATGTTGGGGCTTCTACTTGCTATGGTGAGAAACCAGCATGTCTTTTTTGCTCTGCCACCAAACCAGGATACAAGGAAGAAGCCAAGCAGCTCCATCAATGGTCACACTGCAAAACCCGGGCACTTCTGCAGCAACAAACGCCCAGGTCTCTTTACCTGAAGCTCTGCGACCACCTGAACTGTGAGCACCCAGCCACGTGGCCTGGGAGGACCAGCAGGAGACCCAACGCCTTTCAGGAGCAGATCCCTTGGGAATGCTCTGAACCTGAGCAGATGGGGTGTGGCGGAGACAGGTGGTCCTCTACTTACCACCACAATCTGGTTCCTTTGCTAAGTGAGTCATGCTCAATTTTATGACCTTTTTGCCGTAGTTGTTAAGCGAATCATTGCAGTCAATTTATTCATGAGGCAAATCTGGCTTCTCCCATTGATTTTGCTTGTGGGGAAGCAGCGGTGAAGGTTGCAGATGATGGCCACAGGACCTGAGGATGACATGCAGTTGCCGGGCACCCACATTTTCATCACGTGACTGCGGGGATGTTGCGATGGTTATAAGTGTGAGGACACTTTTTTCAGCGCTGTGGAAAGGTAACTTCAGTCACTATACAAATGGTTGCTAAGTTGACTACCTGCAGACAGACAGACCCACACGCCTAAATCAGTGTGAGCACACAGAGTTCCACCATTTTTACATCCACTGCAATCCATGAAGGCTGTGAAACAAACAGACGTGGCTGCCATTTTGAATCTTTTGATACTATTTTGCAGGTGTAAAATGATTTAGCACCCAGCTTGCTTGATTCCGTTCCGAGTCCATGAAACTCCTGGATAGACTGAAGCCCATTTTTTCCTCTTCTCTTCTTTTAAAGGCGAGGCAAGGATGCAAGTTGGTCGTCTGGAAAAGCAAGTCTGAAACTATCTAACCAGATCAGCGGCTGTATGATGCATCTCTTTTCTTTTGCTATCATCATCAGCCAACGTTTAAAATGTCTGGATTTTCAAGATAGTCTTGTTTTGCTGATTATTTTTAAGGAATAATCAGAATTTCAGTTCTGTTTCTATCTGCCAGCCATGGAACAAGAAAGAGAATTTCAGTGGGAATTTGAGATGCAACCACCACACCTGTGCAAAGCCTCTGGCCTCATACCTGGGAAGACTGGGGCTGTGGGGGCCTGTGCGAAGAGCGCTTAAGGACTGGGTGTGGGGATACCCAGCATTGCCTCACCAGCAGCTCACAGGCACAAAACAGCCCAAGCAGAAGTCATAACCCACACAAACCAGGCTCACCGCTTGCCAAAACCCAAGTCTAGCAGAGAGACGGCAAAGCTCTTGGGAAGTGCTGAGGCCGGAGCCACCTTCAAAGAGAGGTCCTCAAAAGAAGGTGGGCCTTCTGTCAAAACAGCCCAGCCGACGCAAGGCTCTCCCTGTCCCCATTCCCCAGCCAGCAAGGTGGAGAAGCCCTGCTCTGGGCTGACAGAGGCCTTGCTGCCCAACCTTTCCAAGGAAGGAAAATGGGACGAGGGTTTGCTTCTCTTTCAATCCAGCACAAAAGATCACACAGATGGCATTCCTGGGCATGGCCCCAATCAAATGCAAGCCCCCCCCCACCCCCCAAATGAGCAAGAACTCTTTATTGCAAGGAGCTTTTCTGCCCCGGGTGCCTCCGACTCCTCATCTTCTGTCCCGTCCCTTGTTCGTTGTCAGACACGACTTTGGGCCAGAATTGATGGTGCGAGAACTGTGTGGCAAGAACTCAGCGGGCACTTTTTATGCTTACAAAAAAATGCTTGGATTCCCCTGGCAACCAAGCAGGAGATTAAGAATCATACGTTGAAAGGGGTCGAGCACCATCTGGTTATCCCGCAGGGCCACCCACCTACCCAGCTCCCACCCGCAGAAGCCACAATGCAGGGGTTGTATATACACAGCATGTGAAGTTGTGGTTTGTATTAACAAATGTATTGCGAAGCTACAACCTGTTTTGCAACATGTTACGCCTTCAACCTTGATTTACAAGCAATAGCAGCATCCATATCCAGGTTACCACAATACAGTAACCTCAAACCAAAGAAACCACATTGTGACTTAAGTGGTGTGTGACCTGTGATCAGTAGGAGACCAGGACTTGAGCAACTGGCACAGCTACATTCGCTAGTGATTCTGTGTGACTCTTCGAAGGCTTGTGCTGCCTAGAAAGGAAGGACAGGAATGGAAAGGACAGCCTTCGTCACCCTCATCCTGAGGATAAGATCCCAGGCTTCTGGGCGGTCTTCATGGCTCCACATTGCTCCACAACCGACGTCTGCGGAAGCAGCCAGGCTTCTCGTGTATCATTGAAAAGATTAAGTTTGCAGGCTTTAAGCCAGTAGGGCTACAGTGACAGGCTGGAGGCCCAAAGGTCTTAGGGTGCCACCTAAAGCCCCTCCCCCTATTCCATATCAAGCAGAAGATAAATTATGCCAAAGGTTGAAAACTGCAAAACCACCCAAAAAATCCCCCAAAGCAAAGCTGGAACAAAGTTTATTTCCATGGTCCCACCTCTTCCTTCCAGTGGGACCCTCTCCCTCCTCTCCCTCCCAGCTGCTAGGCTAAAAGTCAATGCAGCTGCCAGAATTGCAATCCCTTACAGGAGCAACCAGCTTTAACGGGACAACTAAGCCTCACTGCTTTGGGGTTTGGGTGTCCATTAAATCTCCTGGGAAGAGGAGATCAAAGACCTCATTGAACAGCAGCCCTGGAGACCCTTCCTCCCAGAGCAAGCCACTCCGAGAAGGTCTGAGCAAAACTACAGGCGGCCTCAAAGAAAGGAACAAACCCAACTCTACAAGGAGGGCTGCAGCAGGCATAGGGGTGTCTTTGAAGAAGAGACCCAGAGTCTTGTCCACCTAGCAACATTCCTCGGGCTTTTGCACTTGCTGGGAAGGCTCCACCTGCGGGGGTTTCAAGCAAAGGTTGGACAGTCATTTACCTGGGATGATCTTGGAATTCCTGCCTACCGCATGGGATGGACTAGAAGGACTCTAAGACACCTTCCAGTTTAAGGAAGAGCTTTCCGGATGCTAAGGAGGCACAACAGGCATCTCTGAAAGCAGAATTGTGGGAGAGGATCCAGCTCTCAGTCCCTACAAAGGAAGGAAAGAGTCCAGATTCTGCTCTCCATTCTTAAGTGGTGCTGCTGCACCTTTCAAGCCTGGACTTCAAAGGCCAATCCCAACATCTCTTGAGGGCACATGGTGGAGAAGGGGCTTCATAGTACTTAGCCCTCTACCAGATGCCCAAATGCCACAGGCAGCAAAGGGTCCTCTTGGAGCACTTCTCCTTCACCTCCTTCAGCAGGGACTTCTCTGGCAACTTTCTCTCCACCTCCATGGCCACCCAGGAAGCTTCACGGCGCTTGGGTTTTGCAATCTCAAATCCAATGGGGGGGGGGGGGGGTTACAAGTATCCTTAATGATCCCTCCCTGAGAGCCAAGCCAGAATTCCTCCCTCCCAAATTAAGGTCATTCAACTGGAAAGACAACTAGAACAACTAGTGAGGAAAAGCAGGGCGGGTCCCAGCAAGGAGGAGAGGCTGGAATGGCCGTTTCCTCCACCAGATGTCAAAGGTGTCCTTCAACAATGTCCTCCCATCCTTCTTTCAGAGAAAAGTGGGTCACAGGAACCTGGCTGCTTCCAACAACAGGTTTCTGGGCAACCAGTCCTCCCCTCCCCACCCCACCTCTCCTCTCCTCCTCCTCCTCCTCCTCCTCCTCCTCCTCCTCCCAATCGTTGAGCTAAAGTAACATCCTCACTGCAAATAGTGGGGAAACTGTTCAGTGTGATGATCTTGCAGGGAGGGAGGGAGGGAAAGAGCAATAAAAACTATTTTGCCCAATTATTATGATTAGTTCCAAAAAGTCTCACTTTACCATTTATTCCAACAGGAAAACCCCTGACGTTTCCTCACTTTTTTCTTTCCTGATCGCCAGTGACTGAATTCCCACATTCCACTAAAACACGGTTTGCTGTAAGTATTGCACTGGTCTGATTCATACGGAACGATAAATCAAAAGAGGTTCACACATCAAGCTAAGTCGAAACAACCTATGAACCATGAGGAATGACCCAGGTCTACTTTTCTGCTGTGCCACCCGTAGCATCTGTGGCTGCAGCTTGCATGCCACCTCAGTCACCAGGAGGTTCTGGGAGGCTGACTGAGCATGATGCAGGAGGGAGACCCAGGCCCTGCAACATGCTGAGCCACAGACTCTCTTTGGGTGAGGAAGCCCAGCTGCAGCCCCGGGGCTTTTACTGCCTTGCTGCTTACTTGCCCTTTCTCAAGGCACCACCTGCCAAAGTGGGCCAGGACAAGCCATTCCCAGGATTCCAGCATGACTGAAAACCTGCCAGCCGTAAGCACCACGGACACTGTTTGTTAGCTAAAAGAGACTCCGCGAAAGGAGGAAGCGTCTGCTTCTGCTTCAGCAGCCACACCACCCTGGGCAGGCCAAGGAGGCTCTGCCTTGCCACAAAAGCCAGAGAATACGACGCCTTTAGCCAAAGCAAAGTCAGCACCCAAGTGTTCAACACATACCTGCCTTGTTCTCCCATTGCAAGGTATGTGCTTCCCTTTGCAGGGAAAGGCAGAGGACAAAGGCTGGGGGGAAGCAACTAGCAGGCGAAGCTGAGCAAATTCTGGAGACTTCCCTTGCAACCTGGCTCGGCTGCCCAGCCACCCCTGGAGCTTGCCCTCCTCTCCTCAAATAATGCCAGGAGACTGTTTTCTGCACTGCTGCCTCAGATGCCCTTCGGCTGCAAAGGGCAACCACCGCAGGCCCTGCAGTGACAACGGCATCCGTCACCAGAGCTGGATTGGCCAAGAGAGCTTCTGAGGGATCATAGATGAGGCCTGGGGACCTTCGCAATCAATCTCCACCTGGTGTCAGTGGCTCAGTCCTTCTGGTGGAAAAAGAGGGGCTAACATGAACGGCTTAGGGGCCTTGGGCTAGCCCTACAAAAGGACACGACCCTGCCTGGCTGTCAAGTGATTCAGCAGGGAGGGTGGTTACATCTGGTCCTCCACCTTGAGAACCTTCTCCTTGGCGGCTCATCTGTCTGTCAAACGGGGGACTAATTAAACCATTCTGATTGGCTTTCATCTGATTTTCTGGCAGGCTCAACTGGGGAGCAGGATGCAAGGGAGAACACGGCTGCAACAGACTTTCCTTCTATCAGCAGAAAGTGGGAGAAAACTTCACAGTTGTCTAGAAACTCTGCCCGACTAGCTCGCTCCCCAACAGCAGCATCTGCATGCAAACAAACATTCACCCTGGAAGAGGCAAGGCTCCAGGCAGGTGCTGCACCTCCTCCAGGCGCCGTTGGTGCTTGATCCTTGGGTCTCTGTTATCGGGTGCAGGAAACGGTGGTCTGTGACCTCCTGGGGGTCATTAGGGAGGCACAGCAGAAGAGCTGCAAGAGGTCACAGCGAGCAGAAGACCTTTCTTGGAAGCAGCAAGATCTGCCTTCTTGAAGAAGGTTCTCCCAGTACCTTCTCTGGAGTCCTATGGGGCCAAATGTTTTCCCCAAGGGAGTTAGGCCTTAAGCACCCAAAGTACTTGAGGTGTAAATCAGAGCATCAGCTTGGATCAGCAAAGCCTTTCCTTTCCTTTCCCTTTCCCTGCCTTTGTAAAGGCTGCCCAGGAAGCCTTCAATAGAAATGCTCCTGAGGGTTGGCTGGAGGTCAGGTCAGGTCAAGGATAAAGGGACCCATGTAATTAAAAAATGCATTCCAAGGAGAGGGCCAGCCCTCCACCCAACCAAGCAGAAATGTCTCTTTGCTGCTTTACCTGCTGAAGCTTGTCTCCTAATTTACAAAACTCTTAAGCACTGTAAAAAATGCCTCTGGCTCAGATGCACTTGGAGGCTCCTGATGTTGTCTCTGTTTTCATGAGAGCCGCGAAGGGGAAAAATGCTCACAGAGCGCAAATGCGGAGGAGCCCTGTTGAAGAGAAGCTGGTCCGGCTTTCATGAAAACCAATCAGTGCAATGAAGCTGACAAGGGACTCAGCCCAGCAGAGAATAAACTTGTTTACAAGGCCTGCCAGGCAAAGCAAAGTGAAGGCTGAAACTGTAAACTATTATTATTATTATTTGTTACATTCATTTGACACTTATCTTGCCATGGGGCTACCTAGGCAGCTCACAATCGCTTCTATTCTCCCAATTGTTTTTGCCCTTCAGTATGATTCTATTCAACCTTTGCTCTAGAATCATGATGGCGAACCTATGGCACGTGTGCCGGAAGTGGCACATAGGGCCCTCTGTGGGCACCCTTGCCATCACCAGCTGGGGTTCTGGTTTCTGGCTGGACTTTGAGAACGCTGGAGCGCCAGAAAATGGCCCCAAAAGCAGCCTGAAAGTGGCCCAGTAAACCACCTGAAAACGGGCTTGTGTGTGCTGGCCAGTTGGTCTTTGGGCTTCCAGCGCTTCAGGCATGTGCAAAGACCAGCTGGCCAGTGCGCATGCACATGCTGGAAAACCAAAGACCTGTTTGTACACCAGCCAGCTGGTCTTTGGGTTTCCAAAACTCTGGTGCGCATACATGCACACATGTTCCGGTTTGGGCACTCGGTGCCAAAAAGGTTTGCCATCACTGCTCTAGAATAGCTTGCAAAGTGAAGAGAAGTGTAATTTGTTAAATTACCACAAAAACAGATTTGCTTATAAGATGTTCCTACACTACCAGTAATAAGAAGAAGTTTGTTCTGTCTAGAATACGTCTGCCATCCACTTCCTTCCCTAACCTCTGAGCCCCAGGAAATTCTCAGTCAAACACAAGCATGTGAACAATTGTTTTGCCTCGCTTGGCCTGAACGTAAGAGCTGGTGGTCTCTCTAAAACCCATCATGCAGCTTCTTGGTCCCATATGCACAAGCTGTGCAAGTGGTCCACTAGCAGCCCCATGCAAACACAGCAAACCGCCGTCTTGAGGCCTGTTCCCAGATTCTGGTATTCAGAAGCATAGCCATACTAAACTTGGAATGGGCAGGGGGAGGAAAGGGAGAGGCACCTATCCTCCAGATGTGTTAACACTACCGAGCCCAAGACCAGAGCCCATGCCGAGATTGATGGAAGGGGTGGCCGAACATAGCTAGGGCCCCAGAGGTTAGATAATTTTTTACTCCTAGCACCCAGAAAGATTTGTTCATCATAAAAGTATAAACGACGGTGTTAGAAAAGAAAAGTGCAGCCCTCTGTGTTTATAAGCATTCTTTGAAACCCGCGGTACTTTATGGCAGAGAAAGCCAGGCTTTTGCTCCCAGGACCACACAAACTAGGATTGGGTGGCAGAGTTGCAGGAGGAAACCCCGTGAGCGGAGTAGGAGATGCAGCTCCTACTCCTCCCTCAGTGTCAGAAACGCAGCCTGGCTTGGCCCATCCCACTTCACACGTTTTTCCACGTCAGGAGGAAAATGGAAGAATAGATGTCCCTGGACAAAATCTTAGAAAGAAAGAAACCTCCCCCCTGGGAGGACAGTGCAGAAAAACAGCCGTCAATGGGATCTAGCAGTCTAAGATGCTTCAATTCCAGGCCTGCAGTTTGAGAAGTGCAGATGGGGTCAGTGGGGAAAACCCTTCCAGGAGACAAACCAGCAAAGGCCACCCCAGATGCAGCCATCCCAGGTGCGCCTCAAGAGCACCAGAAGCTTCAGAGCCAAGAAGTTTGCTTGCCACCCTGAACATGAAGTTCCAAGTTAGCAACATTTTGTAACCAAGGCCAGATATGGTTTCCCCAGTTTTCTTTCTAATCCAACATCGCGGCAGCCAGTTCTAGTTTGGGCAGCTGATGGAGCTGGGGGTGGGGCAGTTTGCACTTGAGTTTTCACTTGAAAGTGACTTTGAAGGCAGCACCTGAGACAGCCAGAATCCCACAGACTGAAAGCCAGTTGGATTTCATTCCCCATCAGAGAAACGGCTTCCATTCCTGATTAGCCGTCCTGGGTGAGGTGAGGTGGGCCCCAGGCAGCTTCCCAGCCCTTCCGCAGATCAAAGCAATTCAGGCAAGGAAATGCAGGCCAGCTCTGACCTTCTCCACCCTCCCCAAACTCCCCCAATTCCCCAGGGGAACTTCTGGGACTGGATCCTGGCTCCAGATGCCCCCCCCCCACCGCGAGAGCTTTGCAGAGCGGAGGCCCTCGGGCCCCGGGCCTCTCATCCCAGGCTGAGGGGGGATGGGGGGCAACGTGGCAAGAACGAGCCGGGAGTCCCCGAGGCGGCTTCCCTCGGCCGGCTCCCGCGGGGGTTCTCGGGCGCTCAAAACTGCACACGCATCGCCGGGCGGGTCCCAGCCCCGGGCCGCACCTGGCCTGACTGCGGCGTTGCCCCCGGCCTGCCCCGTCGCGGAAAAGGGCGGCTCGACGGAGCGCGCCTCGCCGGGGTCAGACGGGCAGCAGCAGCTCCCTCCGCCCGCCCCGGAACAAAGGAGCGCCTCCGCGAACCCCGGCTGGACGCCCCCGCCCAGAGCGACTGTCCGGCCTCCCCCCGCAGGGAGCAGCCCAGAGTCGGAGCCCAAGGATGCCGGGACCGTCCCGCCATCAGGCGCCTGCCCGCCATCAGGCGGAAGCGCCCGGAAGGGCGGCGGACGCAGTGCGGACCGCCCCGGCCGTCGGAGCGAGGCTTCGGCCCGGGAGGAACGGCGGCGGGACTCCTCCCGCCGGTCCCGCTGCCCGCAGCCATGACAGGCCGGCCGGCCGGCCCGAGAAGGCGGGGCCGCCCCGCTGGCTTCCCGGCTGCCGCCGCCGCCGCCGCTGCCCACCCGGCCACGCGGGAGATCGCGCCGCCGCCGCCGCCGCCTCACCTTTGTAGCGCTCCAGCACGTCCTCGTAGGCCTGGACGAACTCCTTCTCCTGGCTGCGGTTGAGCGGCAGCTGGCCCGGCACGTAGCCGGCCATGGCGCTTCCCGGGCGGACGGGCCAGCAGTCGGGCGATGCGCAGCGCGGAGCCCGCGGACAGAGGCGGCAGGAAGGCGGGCAGAGGCGGCGGAAGCGGCCCGGCGCTCGGGTCAGCCACTGGAGCCCAACGCGGCGTCTGCGCCTCCCCGCCGGCTCCGCGACCGGCTCGTCTCGGCCTCCCGGCTGTGTGGCTCCACCCGCCGCTGTCAGGAAGGCCCCGGCCGGCCCCCGCTTGGCTGCTCGCCTCGCCCGGCCCGCCCCGCCCCCCCCCCGACCCGCGGAGCGGCGGGGACGCCCGGCGGCCGGCTGGGGAACTGCGGGGCAGACTGCGCCCAGCCCCGCGAGGCCGGCGGCAGCGGCGGAGGAGCGGAGTGGAAGGCGGCTCCGCGGCAGGCAGAACCCGGGCCGGAGGCGAAGGAAGCGCGGCGGCGGCGGCGGCGGCGGCCCCGGGGAGGCCTCATTCTGCCCGAAGAGGCGCAGCGGTGGGAGAGCGTGGCGGGAGGGGGGCGGCGGATGCTACGCCGCGATTTTAGCCGCAGTTTGGGGTGCAAAGCCGAAGGGCGGCCCTCCGTTCCCCCGTCCCTCTAGGAGCCCCCGAGGCCTCCCGGGGAGAGGGGAGCGCGCGAGCGGCAGAGGGAAGGGCGCCACAAAGCCGCTCTCCGCCTCATCCTGGTTGGGGACAGAAGCCTCGCTCGAACCTTTGGCTCACAACTACAGTTGGCAGCGTTCACGCGTGATGCGCTCGGAGTCAAAGGAAGCCCTTCATGGCCCAAAAGCGCATGTAAAGCCAGTCCCCTCCCCCCCTCTGTAAACAAAGACCCACCCGGTGGGCTCAGCTGTTGCCCCCCTCCCGGCCCCCCTTTCCACTTGCCAAAACTGCTCACCCATCCCCCCATGGGAGCCTCCCAGATGTTCCCCACTGCCCAGGGTTGGCTTGTCTTTTCAGCCTTGGGGGGGGGGGCAGGGGGGGCACTAGGCCTTTGATCTTGGCTGGCCTTCATGTGCCCGGATGCCAAATGGTGGAGCAATAGCAGAGTTGCCAGCCAAGACCGCCTGCCTGTTTGGGCCACCAAAAGGATTACAGGCATCAAGTATTAATAGCATGGTTCATTTTATTCTTTGCTTAGGAAACGTAACTGATGAACTAAGGCAGCTTTCCCAAACCACGATTCAACCACACCATTGTCAGGTATAATATATAGCAGTGATGGCTAACCTTTTTTGGCTCGCGTGCCAAAAGCGGGGGGGGGGGGGCGTGCTATGTGCATGACCCCCTGCTTTTGGCGTGCTTTTTTCGCCCTCCCCAGGCTCCAGAGGCTTTCTAGGAGCCTGGGGAGGGTGAAAACAGCCTCCCCTCCCCACCTCCAGAGGTTTCAGGAGCTTCCCTGAAGCCTCCAGAGGGCGAAAAACGGCCTCAAAAGAAGGCAGCTGGCTAGCACACACACCCTAAGAAATGGTTCCGCGTGCCACCTGTGGCACCTGTGCCATAGGTTCGCCATCACTGATATATAGGCATGAATTCATCCATCCAAGGACTCTTCAGGTCAAAATTGGCACTCCAAGAATCCAAACATCCACATTTTTCTACAGCTGTAAATGTGGAAAATGGTAAAAGGGGAAAGAAAAATGGTGCATAGAAAGGGGGTCATTTTATTTCACCACGTGTGAAATTTGTGCCTACATTTTCCCAGATTGTTTTCCCAGACCTTCTTAACAAGAAAAGGTTTGATGCAGGAAAAAAATTGCAAGAGGTTGCAACTTGTAAAAATGGAAAAGAGTTTGGGCGGCATCTGGTGGGGAAAATTGAACAGTGGAAGGTTTTTTTTTTAAAAGAAAAGCACTCTTAAAGTTTGAGAAATGGCTGTGTATTGCCAAAACAGGCAAAGAATTAGGGTCAAAGAAATGGAGTGGGGGGTCTATTTCAAATGAAAGCAGCTGGGATTAAAGCAGAGTTTAAGAAGTGAAGCTTGTTCAGCCCAGCATTTCCATCCACAAAGGAAAAAAATATCTGTCTCAATAAAGAAGAATATCTGTAGCTCAAGGATGACATGAGGGCTCCTGGTTGGTTGTTTTCTTGCATATTTTTCATTGCCCAATCTAGATAACATCTAGCGCTGATTTTACCTAGTGTGAGTAATGAAACATCTGCAAAAAATAACCAAACTCAGAGAGCATCAAGAACCCTCAAAGATCTGTCCTTTTTCTCCAGCTGTGACCTGAAACACGCTTAGCCAGTCATTAATCCTAGCAACTACTGTCACACGACACTAAGGAAACCCTGATTAAGATTTTTTTAAAAGCTTGCTTTAATTTTTGTGTGTTCTCCTGAAAAGGGGTTATACACTAACAGTTAAGAATTTGTTCAAACCTTTGGCTCTTGAAAAACAACGTTTAACTCTTTCATGGAGAAATTATATTGTGGAAATTCCTTAAACCCATAAAGGTGATCTAATTAGCTACACTGGGGGCACTTTAGCCCCCAATAGGCTCTTCTTGATGAAAGCTCAACCAGACACACACACACCCACTTCCCCAAGGAGGCATAAATGCCCACAGAGAGATGACGAAGCTACAGTGGAGTCAAGAGGACTGGCACAGGGACAGCAGAGAGATCCACAGAAAGTAAGGCAGGAGAGGAGGGCGGGGTGGGGGGGGATCCACTCACAACAGTTCCGGGGGGACAGCTGATGAAAAGGTGGGCAATGAGCCCTTCAGAGGAAGCCCAGCCCTTCAGTGCCATGGGCTACCCAG
This sequence comes from Rhabdophis nuchalis, assembly GCA_039707465.1. Taxonomy (NCBI): domain Eukaryota; kingdom Metazoa; phylum Chordata; class Lepidosauria; order Squamata; family Natricidae; genus Rhabdophis; species Rhabdophis nuchalis. The sequence continues at coordinate 29,373,029 of CM077654.1, read as the reverse complement.
CTGGCCAGGTCACTCCTGCTGCTGGTCCCCCTTCATTCACCACAGACCCTTCCGAGTGAAAGCCTGGCATTTCCTTCCAGGCCTTAGAAGGGCCACACCTTCTGAGAGCCCCTCGGCCTCATCGGCACCAGAGCCTCTCGAGGGAGCCCCACGGTTGCCTCGGATCAATGGGCAGTTTGCACCGACCAATCCCTGCAAATGTTTCTCAGGTTTGTAAGAATGACTTGCAATTAAGATCTCAGCTCAGCAATGACATTGTTTTTTCAGCCTTTTGCCCAGCTGAGATTTTCAGAAACGCTTGAATATTGTTCCATGGGGATCGGCCCCTTTCTGAGTGTCTGGTACATTCTGCTTGGGAGGGGGACAGGCAGCATGGAGAGAGAGAGCCTATGCGTGCGCACACACACCAACACATATATATGCGCACACTGCCTGTTACCACAGCAACTAGCAGAATGATTACTCAGCCATCCGTGTTACCCTGGCAACCTGCAAAGCACCTTCTTTTCTCACAATTTCTCTCTGCCAAGCTGGCTCCTTCCATTTTTTATGGTGCCCTCCACAAGCCCATCACACATGCCAGAGTAAGGATTGATTCTCCTGGCACAAAAGAAGCCCCAGACCCACTGGCTCTCCTGGAGGGAAAAGGCTTTCTGCCCCTCTGGGTCTCTCCAATAATTAACCCACATTAGGAGAATAAGGGGCTTTTAAAAAGTGGCAGAAGCAGAGGCATTTACTTGGGGGCACAGCCAGGGGCATCACAGCCCAAACTCTGCCCCTTACACGCCTCTACGTAAAGAGGTCATAACGGAAGGACGATGTGGCCAGGCTCCCAAGACTCGTTATTTTCATGGTCAGAAGCAGATGGCTGCAGATGAGAGAATGGCCGAACAAGCTCTCTTCCTCACAGATTGCATGGCTCTGGTGCAGTGGTGGGATGCAAATTGGTTTACTACTGGCTCTGTGGGCAGGGGAAGGTTACTGCAAAATCCCTTCCCTCCCGATCATCTGGGACTCGGGAGGCAGAGAAGAGATGGGGGCGGGGCCAGTCAGAGGGGGTATTTACCTGTTCTCTGAACTACTCAAAATTTCCGCTATGGGTTCTCAAAAGGGTCACATAATATTCATCAGATCTGGCCAATTCAGTTGCTCCTGGGTGAGCTGATTCCCTCCAAATGCCACCTCCACATGGCAATCAATATGCCCTTTGATATGACAATATGACTTTCTGACAAGGCTGTACAGCCTCTCTGGATCTGCCTAGGCTTCCAAAAGTCACTTCAGGCTAGGTTGCGTAATCCTGGGTGAAGACACAGCTGCTTTAAGGAGTACAAACCGTTGTTCTACTAGTGCCCTAAGCCCAGCTCTACTTTTTCTGCTGCCCTAACTGAAGGAAAAGAAGAGATCACATCTGATCCATGTTTTTCAAGAAAAAAATCTACCCTGGACTATCGGAGGCAGCTCCAACAGGGCATAGTTTCCTCCTATGTTCCAAGTCAAGCAGGGTAGGCGGGAGGGAAGAATACTATTAAAATGAGCAATAAGCTCTACATCCTCATAGCTGCCCTCTTTTGCCAGATCTTCTGATTATTGGAAAAACATTTATGTTCGCATTTCAAAGTTCCATAAAAAGTTACAAATACCTTGACACCTGCCTCACCTGCCACCCCCAAATTGCATCCCACTGCAAGCGCCTCTCAGCTGTTGGGTGCAGGGAAAACCTTGCACAGTAAAGAAAAACTTCCCATGAGTGCAAGAAGTTGTTAATTGCCTCACACTCATGAGAAGCTTTTCTTTACTGTGCAAGGTTTTTCCCTGCACGCAACAGCTGAGAGACACGATGGAGCTGCCAGACTCTGGTAAGATGCGCGCCTCGCAGTTGGGTGCAATTTGGGGGTGGCAGGTAGGACGGGATGGGGTGGGGTGGGGCTGCCAAAGAAGGGGAAACAGGGATGACTGGCAAAGGGAGGGCAGGGGTAGATAGGTAGAAACTTCAATTTTTTCCCTACCTTTTCCTGTAGGCATGACTTGGGGGGGGGGGGGGATTGTGTGACTGAGTGGGCGGGAGTGATGTCATGTTGGCCACACCTACTCAATCACATGCCATGCCCACCTAGCCACGCCCACTGAACTGGCAGTGAACTTTTTTGAAACCCACCACTGCCATATAGATACAGGCAGTTACGGAGATGACTCTACACAGAAGGTCCCAGGTTTTGCCCTTCCTCGCCAGCATTGGTCAACTCTGAACAGGATCCGTTCGCAGCATGGTCTCTGCCAGGACTCAGTTTGTGGGATTTTGTCTCCATCCCTCAGTGTGACTGTGGTGCTCCTCGACAAAATATCCATCCCATTGTGTCTGAATGTCCATCGGGATTACACGGGCCCAAAGTCTGATTCTTTTCAACATAGACCACCCTGTCCTTGAATGGCTGGGTGGACTGGAATTAAAATTTGAACTACTATAAGTCCACGTATTTGCCATATGCTAAATAATAAATCTATATAAATAAAAATGTAAATGTTCGTTTGTTCAAAATCATACATCTCTGAAAGTTCTTCGATTGCTTTGAAATTTTGACACAAGGTTGAATTCGATTACGCACATTTTTTTATATACCTACTATTATATAGATGTCACACCTGTGACATGTAAAAGCAACACACGCTATACTAAGTATTTTACGATTCCATTTTGCCTTCAACCCACCACGGCCTCGGCTTCAGCCACTCCTCCGCCCGCTTCACTCTATAGCGCAAACCCCTCCCCTCCCGCCTAGACCGCTCCTCCGCCCGATGGAGGGAAAATGCGCCACTGGGGCCTGTTAGCACAGGCACAAGCTCCTCTCGTCCTCCCGCTTCGAGAAAGCCCTCTTAGTCTCTCTCCCTCTCCCTCTCTCTCCCTCCATTTTCTCATTCTCCTCTTCGTCTTCGCAGGGCAGGTAGTAGCGGCAAAGAAAAATTCCCTCATAGACTGCGGCAAATGGGTGGGACAAAACCAGGCTACCCAGAAGGCGGTATGAATCCGAGTCTCTGTTTCCATAGACCTGGAGTGGGAATTACATCAGCATTTCTGAGGCAGCGGCTAATGGCGATAGCGAGTAGCCGGCCGGTCGGGCACCCGCACCAATGCAAAAGAGGCAAGGCGGGCAGAGGGCGGGCGTTGGAATTGAGCTGTGTCGTTTATGATAACGTTCATTTCCTGAAACATATTAGAAACGTGAGCTTTCTCTTTTCTTTCTTTTCCAGTTCACCAGACTAACTTTACTTTACTTTATTCATACTTTTATACCGCCCTCTCTCCCAAATGGGACTCAGGGCGGTGCACAGGAATAAAGTTTAAAATTAAATTAAATGAATTTGACCCGTGCTCAAACTTAATTTAAAAACGTGTGGCTGGGTACGGCTAGTAATAAATAAATAAAATTCTATATATAACCTTAAATGTGGGTCAGTTGCCGAACACCCCAAATGCAGTCACATGACTGGGTGGATGCCAAAATTTTGAATCCAGGTGGTTGGCAGGGGGGCATAATAACTTCAAACCTTGTGCCGGATTCTATGTCAATAAATTTTGCCACTGAAGGTTCTAAAAGGCCAGGTAGAGGCCAGCTTATCCTGAAGGCCACCCATCTCAACCGAATCAGTCAAACTCACGGTTTACTTCTGTGGTTCATTGAAATGTAATTGGCTTCATTTAATATTCAGCATGTTGCATGAATGCCTACTGTGTTTATAAATTATCGGTTATGGCTGAGCATTCTATGAGACTCTAGCAATTGTGGTTTATTCAATAAACCACAATTAAACCTTACATATGGTTACTGATGTGATGCAGTAACTCAGTAAAGGACACAGAATACAAAAGGGCACCACTTTCATTGCTTCTGTGTTTGAGGTAAACACGTCGGTTTCCCAAAGCTGAAGAAGCACATTTTATTTTCCAAAGCAGTTCTTACCACAGATGATCACTTCCCAGAAAACTCAACAGGGTTTCCTTTATTTTGGAACAATCCGTTCCACACATTCCAGCTGCCGACTCAAAATTAGGCCCCCATTCCCCATGCTCTCCCTCTCACGCCACCGGCCAAGCTAAGCCTAGGACAGCTCACAAGGCCGACTGAGCTGCCGTTCCATCCAAGTGTTGCCATCTTAACTTGGCCTCAATACTAATTCATGACCACTGTTACCATTAAGCAATGGGGCACATTTTGACAGGCAAACTTCCCTCTTAATCCTGCGCACCCCAAAAGACTCCATGAGGGAGATGATGAAAGTTGTTGGCAATGTTGACCTTGCAGCCAAAGTGGCTCTGCCAGGCGAGGAGCTCAACGTGGCTCAAGAACACAATAGCCCAATTCAAGCCAGGTAAAAAGAAACGCAATGAAATGCACTGCAGTAGCTGAATGACCCAGTTGTCCAGGGACCCTGGCTTCCCCATGGACTCTGCCTGTCAGATGATCGCATGACCCCAGTGGACACTGCAACCGTCATAAACATGAATCAGTTGCCAAGTAGCTGGATTTTGATCATGTGACCATGGGAATGCTGCAACGGTGGGAAATGTGAAAACTGGTCATGAGCCACTTTTTTCCGTGTCGTTATAACTTGGGTCACTAAATGAATGCAAGTTGAGGACTATGCTAGGGATGAGACTTGCTTGGATTCAGCTGAGCATAGTTATGGAGGTTTCTTAATTATGATTTGTTCAACACGTCCTACAACCCTCGCCAACTGTGGTTAATTCAGTAAAATACGATTAAGCAAACCATGGTACGTTGTTTGAAGTGAGACGGTGATTGTATGGTTAATTAACTGTGTTTTACCTAAGCCAAGTTTCAACAACAACACATTGAACCATAAACTAACCAGCACGATGCAGAGTTTCCACTGCCTATTTAATTCAGTAGGGAGTGTTCATCGGTTGTCATTGGAATTCCAAAAACAGATTAATTGATTCAGCCAAGTAATTTCACAGGAGCCAGATTTAGCTCTAGGCAGAGCCAGTGTTACGTAAAGTAGCTCCCCCGTTCCGCTGTATGATGGCTACTGCTGGCAATGGCTGTTCTGCCGAGCGGTCCAAGCACCCCATCTTTGTGCCTATTTTCTAAACAAGCAGAAAGATGGATAATTCCTCCACCCCAGAATCTGGCTGTGGTGACATCATACCCAACATGCTACAGCATATGGGGGTGCATTAAGTGACCAGAAAGGAGGTGGCGGGGTCATTGGAGACATGGGAAACCTCCCAAACCTGGGAACAGCCTGGCTGCATTCCCACAGCAAACCACCGACCACATTTTTTACTAGTGTGTTATGCAAACCCAGCCAGTTTGTACAGAGGTGGCCTTTATCTGACATTATTATGTCTGTTTTGCTTGAATAGACCATTGGCCCCTGTGGGCCGTGTGAGAAATCGCCCATTTCTACCCATCATTAGGCAGGTTTTGCTGGAAGAGAAGACAGGAAGCCTCCATCCATCCTCTGTGCCAGGTTGTGGCTTCCCCCCCACATTGGGCCCACAAACGGGCTACAATTTGCTCAGGGTCCTGAGGAGAATCTATTTGGACGCTCAGCAACCAGGCTGTTTGCAGCTGCTTGCAATGCCCCGCAGTCAGCTGAGCGCAATTTATGGTGGTTTTGCCAAAACCAGATTCCAGCCAAACCCGCCCCATAAGGAACAATGGGTTTCTTAACAACAGTGGCATTTGCTTACTATCGCAACGTTCCCTTTATGACCACTGTAAAGGAAGTCACAAAATTGGGTCCAGCTACATGGTGATTGTTTTATGACAGTCATGACTGCAGGGCTCGGTCATGGTTGTAATTTGAGGACTTCTAGTACCCAATGGTAGGCCCTTCCTTCACACCTCTTCCCACTAGCCCTGGCAACTGAAAGCTCCCGGGGCAGGGACCTGACCCTCCTTGAGAGAGGGGGGGTCTTTCTGGGGCGGGGGAGACTGTCAGCGTTTCCTGGAAGCCCAAGCGCATGGCTGCCAAGTGCTTAAAGTAGCGATGCCTCCTTCTGGGACCCAGCTGGGCTCAGGGCTCCACCTGGAGAAACTCTCCATCAGGTTCTCCCTTTCCAACCTGCATCCCTGCACAGCGGCCTGAGAGCTTCCACAGTTCAGATTTGCCAATGGGTCCATGAAGAAATGCACGGACTGTGCCAGGCGCAGGAAAGACAGAAAGCCTGGAAAAGGCATCGCCCCTTTCAAGGATCAGAAGAACGAGATTAAATTCCCAGGGAAGTAGGATCTCAACTTTGCTTTGCTCCAAAGCTCTTCACTTGGTGGGAAAACGTCTTTCTCCAATCTGGCAAAATGGATCTCGCTCATCTTGCAAGGATCAGTCCTCTTCTTTAACCCTTTTAGATCTACTCTAGCCTTCCCCAGACCGCTACCATTTCCATGGGCTTCCAGCACTGCTGATGGGAGTTGTAGTCCCACTACCCTGAGAAGGGTGACTGGAGCAGTCCAAATCTTGGTGTATTGATACTTTTTCCCTTCCAAAGCATGGAGAAAACCTAAGAATCGACTGTCATTTGATTTAATCAATCAATCAATCAATCAATCAATCAATCAATCAATCCCTTTCAGGGACATGGCAGTTTGAGCCATGATCTCAGCAGAAATGCTTCAGGAATAATCCACCCTGGAGGCAGCCCCCACCTACACTTTCCTTTATGGGAATCTCTCCTGGTGGGGGGGGGAGATGCGGGGGAGTGTTGAAAAGCAAAGATCGTGACTATGAGGGGAGTCAGCTGTTATATTATGGCTATGACCCCCCCTCCACTGACTGACAGGCTGGCATGGAGAGGGAATCCATAGGAATCCAGTCCTAGGAAATGCAGAAGAGGCTGATTTGTTGCTCTCATTCCTTGGGACATTGGGGTAAAAGGCTGCTTGATGGTGCCCAGACTCTTTCTCTACCTCTCTGCACCATTGGCCCCGGGGGGCCTCTGGGGCAGAATGCAACAGCCTCTTCGGTGGGGGGGGGGGAGAATGAGTGGCCTTGGGGAGGGAACAATGGGAAGAAGGAGAGAGACAGACAAAAGACAAGAGAGCCTGCATAATCTACTGATAAAGGGGCTGATCTGGAAACCAGGAGACAGTGAGGGTCTAGGTCTGTCTTAGGCCTGAAAGCCAAATGGGTGACTTTGGGTCAGTCCCTCTCTCTCAGCCCAACCCACCTCACAAGGTGGTTGTGGTAAGGAAAATAGGAGGAGGAAAGTATGTTTGCCTCCTTGAGTTACTGTATATTTCGGAGTATAAGACGCACCGGAGTATAAGATGCACCAAGGTTTTGAAGAGGCAAATTACAAAAAAAAGAAGGTAGGTAGGTAGATAGAGGGAGAGAGAGGGAGAGAAAGAAAGAAAGAGAAATACATAAGGTAGGTAGATAAAGGGAGAGAGAGAGAGAGAGAGAGGGAGAGAGAGAGAGAGAGAGAAATACAGTAGGTAGGTAGGGAGAGAGAGAGTAGGTAGGTAGGTAGGTAGGTAGGTAGGTAGGTAGGTAGGTAGGTAGGTAGGTAGGTAGGTAAAGGGATATATAGAGAGAGAAATAGAGAGGGAGAGAGAAATACAGTAGGTAGGTAGGGAGAGAGAGTGTCTGTAGATAGGTAGGTAGATAGATAAAAGGGGAGAGAGAGAAATACAGTAGGTATGTAAGGGGAGAGAGAGTGTGTGTAGGTAGGTAGGTAGAAGGATAGAGAGAAATAGAAAGAGAGAGAGAAATACAATAGGTATGTAGGTGGAGAGGGAGAATGTGTGTGTACTCCAGGTAGGTAGGTAGGTAGAAGGATGAGAGAGAAATAGAGAGAAATACAGTAGGTAGGATGGAAGAGAGAGAGAGTGTGTGTAGGTATAAGTATATAGAGAGAAATATAGATAGATAGATAGAGAGAGAGAGAGAGAGAAAGTAGGGAGGGAGGGAGGGTGTGTGTGTGTGTGTGTGTGTGTGTGTAGTTAGGTAGGTAGAAGGATAGAGAGAGAAAGAGAGAGAAAGAGAGAAATACAGTAGGTAGGTAGAGAGAGAGAGAGATTAGGTAGGTAGGTTCTCAGCTGTATTTATCTATGTCCTGCAGAAGGAAATCACAGACAAACCTTAAAACTTCGTTTCTGCTTGCTTAGAAAAAGTTAGAGCCTTCCAAAAGGGGGGGGGGGAGCCTTTGCACTCGGCAAACTTCCAAAACAGCCCATTTCTCCGTGAAAATGAGGCTGGTTTTTTAAAATAAAAAGCATAAGTAGCCTTGGAGGGGCTTGCAGAGTGCTCCTGGGGGTGTGTGAAAAATGAGCAAAAAACCCACCCCATTTATCCAGGAAGCCTCCATAAGGCTCGGCACAGCCACTTTGGTGAAGGGGGCGGGGTTCCAGGAGGCAAAAAGGGTTTTTTTGCGCTTTGCATACTTCCTCCAAACTGCTCTTTCTCCGCGAAAACGGGGCCGATTTTCTTCAAATAAAAAGCATGACTAGCCCTTGGGGGGGGGGGGGTTTGCAGAGTGCTCCTGGGGGGTTGGGGGGGCAAAAAACCGCACCATTTATCGCGAAAATGGGCCATTTCTGGGTCAAATAAATTGCATGCATAGTCCTATGGAGGCTTATAGAGTGCTGCTGGGGGCTGGGGGAGGGGGAAACGGCCTGTTTGAGGCTAATTTCTGCCCTCCCCAGCCCCCAGGAGCTTCTGGAAGTGTCCACAAGACTAGACACAGCCAGTTTGGTGAAGGGGGTGGGGTTCCAGGAGGCAAAAAAATGCTGTATTCGATGTATAAGACGCACCCAGATTTTCAGCCTCTTTTTAGAGGAAAAAAGGTGCGTCTTATACTCCGAAAAATACGGTACTTACAAAATAATAAAAACAATAAAAACCTAATAAATAAATAAAATAAGACACTCCCATTTCACCCTTTAACCCAATACTTAACATCTTTCAGAAACGTCCATAAATACACCTCTGGCCATATGATCTCAAAAGCTGAATTATTATGGCTATTATAGAGAGCTTCTCCTGAAGGAGACTCAGCAATGCTGGACAGGTCAAGTGTTATCCCAAGGCTTAATTATTGTCCAAATACCATGGGAAAATTTCTGTATTTCAATATGACATTTTACCATATTTTCCAGTTCTTGTGTCATTTGGTATTGCCACATTTAAACTCTTTCTTTAAACTCTCTAAACTTTTCTCCAACTATTGTGTTGTCTGCATGTTGCATTCCAGATGTCAGTCTGTTTAAACTTGGAAATTCCAAATAATAATTTGGGAAACAAAATTGGCATGTTATTACTTTAAAGCTGCAAGAAAATTGCTCAGCCAGACTGGGGTGGGGGAGGGTCCTTTGCTTGTTAAACATGGCCATATATTACAGCTTAATGCCATGAGTAAAGCTGTCCCTGCCTCACTGAAACCCCACCAAGAAGGACGCTGATAAAGCCTGATAAAAGAGCTCTCCTGCAGCAAACAAGGGCCCAGCCGAGGGTGCAGCAACAACTTGGAGCAATGGACCAGGACCAACTGATGGTGTCTTTGTGCCCAAGCCCCTCTGCCCTCTCCCTGCTGGGTGATGCAGAGTGCTAGAGCCACAAGGCAGCACAAAGATTGCTTGCAAGGGGGGGGGGGAGAGAGAATTGCAAGTCAGCCATTTCAGGCCATGGAATAAATCAGAAGAAGAAAAGTTGAGGCACTAATCTGGGACAGAGATGGATTCAGCTGAGAAAGAAAGCGGGGAGGGTCGTACCAGGAAAATGGAAGGTTCAGGAGAAAGAAGAAGACAAATGCCGTATTCATGCCAGTTCTTTGCTTCTCCTGTCTGGCGCTGGCCCTGAGCTGGAGGGGAAATTTACAGCTTGGAAGAGGCTCCACTTTTAAGACTCCCAGGGTTGCGCTTCCTTCCTTGACTCAGAATGAATAGGAAGGCGTCTCAATGGGCCCGGATTCTGCTCCACCTCAGGGCTGGCATCTCCTGTCCCAGCCGAGTGTGGAAGCCCATTTGCATCCAGGTGGGCTGGTGAACTGGAAGCTCTGCTCAGTGACTGCTCCCGGATGGACACATCTGGATGGTGTGGGCACTTCTGATTAAAGGATTGTCAAATTCTTACAATCTCTCTTGCGACGTTTTCTTTTTAGATTGAGAAAAACTATAGGGGCTCCTTGCTCTCTGATTGTTCTCATCTCAAATTCTTCTTCTCAGCCTTTCCCATTTGAACTAGAAAAATGTAGCTCTCCTCCTTTGATCCTCTTTGAGCCTCTCGCCTCTGTGCTATTTTACTTTAAACTGCCTTCCCCAAACTTCACCCCAGCCTTTTATTAAAGTGGTGACTGTGACTAAACCATTCAGTTTAGAGGGGACTCCCCTCATGGCACAAGTCAATTCGGGTGTGATGAAATGCAGCAAATTTCCAAAAGAGAAACACTTGACCAGAGGCCAAGGGACCCACAAGTGCTTCTTGGAAGAGGATGTTAACAGCTCAAACTTCTTCTCAGACTGAACCCTGGAGAGGGAGAGAAAAGCCATCAAAGAAGACCAGACCCTCCAGATGCCGGGAGTTGCAAGTGCCTGGCGAAAGAGCATCCTGCTCCTTATCGCATCGGTTCGGATGGGTCTGTTCAAAAATGCTTCGTTTGCTGGAGAACTGTGCTAGTTATTTGATGCTCTAAATGTTGATTGATTGTGTGCCATCAAATCACTGCTGACTTGTAGCATCCAAAGGATGTTTTCCTTCAACCAGCCCTTCCGATGGGGCTCTCGTTGCCACTGCCGGCCGCCCTTCTCTTCTCCCCCCTTCCACCTTTCCCAGCATTGGCGCCTTTTCCAAGAGAGCTTAGCTGATTCAGGTTGGTGACGGCTCTTAGCAACCAGGAAGGTAGATTTTCTCCAGGATGATCTGTCCTCAACCAGGTCCTTCAGACCTTCCACTGGTGTCCCCATTGCCACTTGAATTGAGCCCATCTGCCTGCCTGCTGGTCATCTGCTTCTCATCTCTCCTTCCACTTTTCTCAGCCTTCCTTAGAGAGCTGAGTCTTCACACAATCTGTCCAAAGTAGGAGCTTTCCAAGGTTACAACAGACTAAAACTTCACCATTTTAAAAATGATTTCCCCCCTGGAGTTTGTGTTCAGGTAAAAAGACAGAAGCTCTTTTTGCCTTAGAATGATGCGTTAGAGATAAATAAAAATGTGCATGTCTGGTAACAAAAGACTCTGAAAGAAAGTTTCATATATTTTTAAAAAGCTCCCAATGTATCCAATAAACTGTTGAGTAAATGGTTTGACCAAAGCAGAGAAAGTTGAGCTCTGAATACCAAGCAATCACTGACAGGATAGGCTCATCCGTAAACTTCAATTCCTGGCCACTTAGACAATGGACAGCAAGCAGAAAAATAAATCTCTTCAGGCAGAAAGCTGGCGAGAATCTTAGCCCACGGCCCCTTTTAGCCTGAGGAGCTGATCAGTCCTCTACAACCCATAGAACATATGGTGGGGGTGTCATTGCCAATACTGGGGGCCTGCAATGCTCTTGGTGGCATCTCCTGGCTTCCAAAGGAAAAGGAATCATAATTAGCTACAGGAAGACAAAGAGCTCATAACATCTTTGCATAAACAAGATTGGTTTTTTTTTAATGATCTCAACTTTATTACTGTTATAAATAAGTCAAGGCTACGGTCCTCCTTCCCCCTCTGATTTTCCCCATAACAATCCCCTCCTGCCTTTTAGATTTCAATGGTTTTTACATGAAAAAAGTACACACAAACACACACACCCGTGTATACAATATTTTAAGCTTTTTGGACCACTGCAAGATGACACCAAAACTTTCACACACTGCTTTTCTGATCTGTCAGTGACCCTGCCCTGGCTCAGATCTCCCCCCCCTCCCCAATCAGAAAGGAAACAGACGGGCTTGGCAAGAGGGCAAGGGGGGCACAGGCCCCACACTAGTCCGGCTTTCCACCACCTCCCTCCTCCCAGATGGCAGAATCAAGCAGGGCTTCAGAGCTGCCTGAGAATCCCATGGAGTGTTTTCTTCTGTCAAAGTACCTGGTCTGCCCAAATATGGGAGGGAACATGACTGCTTCCCTTTTATCTTTCAGCCCCGCTCCAGGAGCCTTCCAGGCAGTCACTGACAAGACAAACCATTTGTGTTGCGTTTGTGCTGATAAATAAATGAAGAGAGACTAGTATAGATCTATTTCAAGCTATTTAGCCCTCATCAGCTAGGCCCATGATGGTGAACCTGTGGCACACGGAGCCATTTGTTAGGGCACGTGAGGCGTTGCCTTGTCAGCTCCAGCACATTGGCCTCCTTTTGAGACTGTTTTTCACCCTCCGGACACTTCCTTGAAGCCTCTGGAGTGCAAACAACCAGCCCTATGGGCAAACTGGAAGTTCAGGAATAAAATTCCGGTTTGCTCATAGGGCCTTTTTTGCCCTCCAGAGCCTTCAGGAGC